>JAODJU010000014.1:3100945-3123122 GCA_026776725.1 Gnathonemus echidnorhynchus
GCCGTGGGGAGCGGGGGGGGCATGCGGGAGGGGGGGGTCAGACCTGCCAAGCGGCCACACCACGGCGTGACACTCAGTAACATAAAGAAGATGTTAAAAAGGGAGGCAGCAAAATATCCTTTTTACAATTACGATCCAGTCAATCAGTGTAATTGCAGTCTGTTGTTAATCATATCCTGAATTAAATTAACGAGGCTATTTATACATATAATTTACACATAATGCATCTGGTAGACATGACATCCAACCTAATAAGGTACAAATATTATCCAAGGGCTGCACTCCATGCAAGATATTATAAATATATTTCAGCTGGTTAATGTATATGATGCAGATTTATATAATGCAATAATTGATCTAAATGAGAAGTCTTAAATAACATGAAAGGAAAAGGCCTATCAAATCTGTCTCAGGAATATGTCGCTGTGATATATGGATTACTCTGCTATGTTAATGGCTTCAACCTTCCAGAAAATTTCAGATTTCAGCAGCAGGGACTAAATAGTGACCACAATGGTGCCTTGATTAATACAGATGATGAAGATGCGAAAGAGCGAAAGACCTAACGAGAGACGGGGAGGAGGGACTATTGTAAATTGTTGTGAATTCTGCGATTTCCCATGAACCGGTTGGGGGTCAGGATTCTGTGCTTCTCATCAGAAGGTGATTAATACAGTGGTTTAAGGCTCTTGCTCCAAGGACTATGGGACCCTGCCTTCTAAAAAAAAATGTCACTTTGGATAAAAGTCTTTGATAAGTAAATTAAAGATCAATAAACCCCACATCCTGCCACATTCTGCTAAATCATTCAAAATGTCCCTGCGCCAAGGTGTATGTTGAGGTTTAATGACGTCTTCCTGTGATCAGTCCAGAGATTTTGGGACTGGCAGAGTTTTAATAAATTTTTATTTGAATAAGATTGATATCAGCAAGCAGAATCTAAGCAGGGCATGGGTTTGCTCCGTGTCGATCGCTAGCGGGGGTCTGCTGGTGATATTACCCTAGAGAGGCGCTTTCTAACATGCAGATGTTGACAGCCAACATGAACACCTAAATTGTGGAGAACAATGAACATGCAGACAGAAAACTAAGGAGCAGGAGAGAGAATGTGCTTTGTCTGGAAGCAAAATGTGTTCTGCCTAAAATAAGGTAAAGAGCCAGACCCTGGCCTGGTTCCATTTCAGTCAGAATCATCCCAGATTTTTTTCTGTTATTCCCAGGTGGAGAGGAGTTCACGGAGGAATCCCTCGAAAGGCACGAATCCAAGGCTGTTCGGGAAAAACCGAAATGCCAAATGAAACAAGAAAAGGTCAAAACAGCTAGAAAGGGTGATGGTGACCCTGCAATACGGAGCGATTATCTTATGAGGCTGCAGACGCTGCTCATCTCACACGAAAGCACATCTTTTATGGCACAACACTTAAAAATAACCACTCTGGGCGTGTCCTATATTACCAAGAGCATTTAATAAGGTGTATTTCCTGAAATGTTAATGATATAAAAACTGACACTGAATGATATATCTGTAAGTGCACAATTACTAGACAGAACACCACAGAATCTAAATTCTGAATACGCTTGATAAAAAATATGTTTCTGTTCTATACTACGACTAATTAGAATTGAGATTTAATAGAAAATGACATTACTGAAATATATTCTTTCTCCTCACAATTACAACTTGGAAGACATCAATTTGCTTCATCCAGCACAGAGATAATTCAGGGTCCTTGTAAGTATGGCAGGACTTTTCAGTACATGTCCAGTTCAAAGCCTAGCAAATGTAAGTAGCAATGAAACATCTGCCAGACAATTTTGATTCCTCCTGACCGCATGCATCATCCATTCAATTTCAGACTCATATTCAAAGACGTAACAAACTTTTAAACTGAGACCCAAAGCCTCATTATTTTACAGCATTAAGTGGCGTTTTTAAACTGCAATATTGTACTCGTTATGAAACAGTCAATATTTTGACCTACATTCTCTGTGACCCTTTGCTGTAGTATTTGCGATCGTAAAAGCGCGCTCTGGTACGTTGCACATCTACACATACTTCTTCACATTGGTGACATGCCCTTGCAGCATTGCAGATTAAAAAAAGATTATAAATCCACACTTAATGCATATCTCCCAACAGTGAAGGGTAGCTGTTCAGGTTTATGCTTGTTTACTTAAGAAAATAATGGACTTATGTTCTTTTTTTTGTTTTACGTTTGTATTTTGATTATTACTGCCTACTTCCATTAGTCTTAGCCATGCCTTTATACGCCTCTTTCCCGACCGTTCTGGTGATTAATTATCCATTCCAGGTTGTACTTCAGAGTCTTGGAATGTTCTTCAACATGTTAAATATGCATGAAATGTCAGCAAGCCAAAGCTGCTTCGGCCGCACATCGGCACCTCCTATTGGATCTACAGGTGCACTGTCACTCAGTGGTGGTAATTACAAAGACATAAATTGCTTTTTTGTTTGAGTGGGCACCAAAAATACCTGGCATGATATTAAACGACGGCAAAATTAATTTGCCGATGTGTTTATTTACATGTTGAGGGGTTACCTATAAAAGGGATGTTATTTATAACATATCCTGGCTAAATTAATCTGGATCCCTCTGAGACCCTCAAGTAATTAATACCAGTTTCTAAAACAGGAGCCCTGTTTATGAAGCCCGGCATTGAGCTCCTAGAATTTGTGCTCTAACTAGCTGAGCTGAATGAACGGGTCTCTGTGTTTGATTGTAGTGCAGATGTTGGATGTTCCTGTGGATATTCAAAGCAGATTTCTGTCCGCCTGTGAACCCTCCAGGTCACTAACACCGCACCCAGCCTTGTGCTCTGTGTCTTGTTACTTTTAATTCTCTTTTTTGTACATCACTTTAGATTAACAATTGTTATTTTTAAAATTGCTATATAAATACACTGCCTTGACTTGTCAGACTTCAGCGTTACCATGGGGCTAAACGCTTAAGCAGTTATAGAAAAGCGACGGACTGATAATTGGCACTAATAACTGATCACGCTAAGGGTGTTTAACAACACTAGTGCATGCTGGGTAAGTATGTTCGGTATGTAAGCATCCTCCAGTCCAGGCACGGTGAGGCTGCTAAGAGGCAGGTCCTGCCTATAACCCTCGCTGGCGTGGCCAAGATCCGGAAATCACAGCATCTCTACGTGATGATTCATCAGCGAGGGGATCCACCAGGCCGGTAAATGCAAGCGCGGATTTCGGAGTGATCCGGATCTTTGTCATCCAGCTGATATCCTCCGTCTTCATGAGACTCGCTTCAGACCAGGCGACGGCCGCACAAAGATGTATATTTTTCATTACTGCCGGTCTTCCCACATTACCGGAGCCATCACGCATCAACGGCATCGCTCATCTGCCTGCAATCATTTCCTTTGCAAGGGGACTTTTTGACTGGTGTATTATCTATCTTAAAATAAAAAGAGCAAAGCGACAGATGTGTTTATATACCTGTTTTATATATTTTACAAATGTACAACGTACATTTAGCCATCAGAATACAAAGCCTAGACTGGTGATGGTTGCTGGTTCGAATCCCATTCTCGGCAGAATAGCTATATATCTGCTGGGCCCTTGATCAAGGCCCCTAACTGGCCAAAATACTCCAGGGCCTGACCCTGTGCTCAGACCCCAAGCTTCACTCAATACTATATATCTGTAAATGTAGGTCCAAAAGTCATGCATGATAGGATATACAAAGCTAAATATTCCAGTGTATCTATGCTCCTTCTGTAAAAATGGTCCATGAAGCATCATTCTGTTACATTTCCTGGTTCATGGCAGGTGAGCAGCAGTATTAAAAGGGTTATAAGTTTTGAAAGACAGATATGAGGAAACACATACAGACATCAACATCTTAATTAAAGTAATACTTCCTCGACGAATGGCGCCACCGGGAAAAGAGGCGACAATCCACTTAAAGCTCCAAGATAAAGGGGTTTATTGGGTAACCAAACACTCTGGGTAAACGACAACATTACAGGACGCCAAGGGGCCCAAAGCAAACGGGGAAAACAAGAAGCAACTACAAGAATCGCGAAAAGGTAACAGCAAGGGGAACAGAGCAAGCAGAACTAGGAAGAACAAAACGTCAAGTCAGACTCACATCCAAGAATGACTCACTGGAGAGCAGACCAGGGGGGTATTCCACAAACAGGATTAAGGGAAAGTCTGACTTATTTCGACAAGTCTGGCTCATTTAAGTGGGATTTCCGTTCCATCAACGTGTCTTAAATGAATCTCTGCTGAGCAACCATGGTAACTTAGGCGAGTGAACAAGTCTGCTCCGGACCAGGTTAACTGTCTCGCTTAGATAAGCGTCGTCTCAAAGAACATTCGACGTGTGGGAACAGATTCCAAAAAATCGTTCCGTTGGACGAAATTCTGTGATCTCACTACTCATGTAATAAATATAACAAAGCCTATAAAAATCATCTCTCAGCATTCCAATTAATTCCAAAATAATTTAAATAAACCCATATTACAAAGGTCAAACATGAAATGCAATGACTGAAAATGAAAAAAAAAACCTGTTAAAATAATATGAACAGGAAGATATTTTTATATTTTGTTTAGTCACACTCTACTTTGAAAGTTTATTAGTGAAAAGCAAAGACAAGATACAGGTATTTGTGCAGAACATTTCACACGGACGCGATTGAAAGTATTTTATGGAGATCAAATAATACAGAATAACATACAGTATGAATGACACGTTGGCTATGGGGATCGAACCAGGAACTTTCACAGCATAAACCACTGTACCACCATGCCACTGTACTAAGCACTTGTAACATTTACGTAACTTACACATTTAGTCTGTCTGCAATTCTTTGCCAAGCCAACTCCCTGGCTGTGTTTATGGCCACAGTATTGCCTTTTTTAAATTATTACATCTTTGTATTTTTTATACAGCTCCATCAGCAGCTTTGTTCTGCGGCGGAAAAAAACACCGCTCTCGTTTTACAGGCTTTCTGACTCATTTGATCGATCTATCATTCATCCATTCATTTGTGCTTCTTAAATATCTTGAGTGTGCGACTATGCAAGTCTGTCTCGCATGAGCCTTGGTTAGTTAAAGCTGAACTGCACTAGTGGAACAACGTACGACTAAGTTTAGAGATGGCGCTAGTTTAAGTCTGACTTTTTCAGGAAAGTCTGGCTTTCTTTAGCTACTTTCATGGAATACGCCCAAGGGCAGGCACTTAAATACTAGAAAACTAGGGCAAACAAAGAACAGGTGTAGGACATAATCAATTAACCAATCAACATGGGGCGCATGACAAAGAACAACAGAATAGGACAATTAACAAGCACTGACACAAGAAAACAGGCAACAGGAGGAACTAATAAAAATTAACAAGCAAACTAGGGAACTTAATACCAAAAAACTAGAAACCATTAACTACATACTGGGAATTAAACACTAGGAATAGAACTTTAGGATAAACAGAACCAGAATGGAACAGAACAGAATACAAGCAGGAAAAACCTGGGATAAGAAAACTAACACAGAAAATAAACACTGGGAAACAAAAACAAGAAATAACAATAAACAGATGAGGCTGAACCAAGACCAGCCTCAAACCCGTGACCAGGGGGTACTATTCTCAGAGCCACACGGCCTTCTGGGAAATGAAAGGAGCACAACAGAGCTGAAAGAGCAGAGAGAGCGAGGAGAACAGGATGCCAGCAACAGCTGCTGACCAAACGGGGAGACACGAAGGGCAGGGCTGACCCGGCCTGACAGCTTAGGCACAGTCACAAACAATATGACATATAACATCTAAAATGTATTTCATCAATTCATTCCACTCAGACAATATTAGACAATGTATACCCAGCTTTGCTGTTACATAATTGTTATATAATTTTGTGTTATTTTACTGTTCCAGGTTTTTTTTTTCTATTTTTGTTTTGAATTCATTTGTATTTACACTGGTGAAAATTGAACTAAATATTCAACATATTTTCAGCGCAGGCATCATTTTTTCCTGGCAGTAATTGAGTTGGGAAAAAAAATCTAATGGCTTCAAAAGTCAGAAATATATATATATAGCCATCCATTTCCCATAATGCTTATCCAGTATCGGGTCACAATGAGCCTGCAGCTGATACCAGTAAACGCAGTGGCTCCCTGGGAGGGATGGAAAGCGTAGAATATTTAACAAATACTATTTCTGTCAGGGTACGTACATAAAGAGAGACGCCTTTACTCTTCTGGGTCTCTGTGATCCCAGTGAAGCACTAGGGGTCCTTTTCCTTCTGAATCTGACAATAAACAGTGTGCCTGTAGTGTTTGTGGTGACACAATGTAACCGGCATCTCTAAAGAATGGAATGGAAATTCAGATGAAGACAAAAGCATGTATATAGAGAACTGGAATCATTTATCTCATAAAAAGAAACACTACGAAGGGAAAACAAATGAAATGCTAGTTTTATAAATAGTTCTTCATCCACACATTATTGGAGAAACAAATCTGACCTCTTAATTGTTGTGTGCGCTTTGTTTTGATTTCGGAATTGATTAATTGCTTGTTTATCACTATATTATGTCCTTGACACATAAAAGTACCTGGGATTAAGGCGCCGATAGGTTCAGGCTATTTCACTGATGGATATTCTAGGTCAGGCTTGCAGCTGGTAATCTTGAGATATTCGTAAATGCATTAAGTATGCATGAAATGTCAACATGTTCAAGTGGAGCCATTCCGCACTACAAAAAAAAAGGAGGTAAAATTTCTACAATAACGCACTGTGATTCATTGTTATTCCACACCAGGAGAAACTTTGTGCCTGTAGCAAAAGGAAGTATGACCTCCTTCACATTTTAAACATACAAAACATTTTTAACACTTCATGGGTCGGTGCCCCATCCTGGTTGTTCCCTGCTTTGTGCCCGTGGCCCTCTGGGAAAGGCTCCAGACTCCCGTGACCATGAATAGGACAAGCGGTATACAGAAAATGTATGGATGGACTGAAGATATTTTTAACAATAGAATTTAAAATATACACGTGGGAAAAGTAACAATAAATGAAGAAAAATGTGGAAAAAATGTAACAAAGTGTCTCCACTTGCTTAGAACGATACAGCCTGAGGCTGTTAGAGACAAAGTTTTTCTCACGTAATCATACAGTCAAAATAAAGTGAAGCATCAGCTTGCCTGCATTGTCTGTTTATCTGTCAGACAACACCCCTCTCATACAAAAACACTTCTGGTACGACTGAATGCTAATTGATAGGCACCATTGATCACGATCAGAGAACACGTCACCTTAGCTATCAGGACCGCTTTGGTACAGTAGAAACAGCTTCAGCCTCATGCAAACAGTTATGATACAGTCAGTCATGTCCATGGTAGCATTTTTCTTTGATTCTCCCTGCCTTTCCTCTCACAGGTGCCCATCCCCCCCCGCCCCCCCCCCCCCCCCCCCCCCCGTTATCCTCTCATTACACTCAAAGGCAATAAAGGTGTAGACGTTGTTTGACTTTGATCTCCTGAAAAACGTGCAAAAGCAGCCCTAACCCTAACCCTATCACATCATCTCCTTTGCATTCTTGGTCTCGGTCTGTTTTCAGAAGCGGAGCCCTTTTTCCAATGACCGTACCTCTTTTTTTTCCACTTTCATTTTATTCCCACCACATGTGACTTGCTCTTTCTTAGAAAAACTGCCCTGCTTTGACTGAATCTTCAAGCATTCAGTACTGCCAGAGCCACCTGTGCTCACAATCAATCAACACTTCTCCACTTTGTCTCTATTCACTGTATTCAAGGTCTCTCACCCCTTTCTACCCACAAATTAACCTTGTGCCCCCAGATCCTATTTCACTCTTCTGTTCGCCCAGTGCTGCCCTTCATTTCTGCTATCTGTACCAGGCTCTCATTTTCGGTTTCGACCTTGGTGCCTTCAAACAGGCATGGATTACACCCCTTTTACAAAACACCCACACTTGAATCCACCAAGTACAAAGTATCAATCTTTCTTTTCCCTTTCCTTTGAGAAAAAAAAACTGTGTCAAATTTATGCAATTATCCAACTTTGATTCCAATAATAGTTTCCTGGCTCTCTAAAACTTTGCATTTAAAGTTGCGATTCCTTTTTCGAACATGTTCTTTTTGCACCTGAAGAGCCTCTCTGATTAGTGTGAAAAGACTTGCTGTTCTGCTCTGGCATTTAATGAAGCACTCTCATGTCTCGTATAATTTCCCTAGGTGTACCCCATGGTCCTGTCCCAGGGCCTTCATTTCATTCTATAGAAAAAAATCATCTGTAATCTCTCTTCAGAAAACAACATTTGTTCTCCATTTGTTTATATTCTCAATGACCTCTGAAGCCAAATCCATGTTTCATGTTTCTGAAATTCTCATAATCTCTGCCAACCGCATTTCATCTTGAGGCTCTGATTCTATATGGCTCTGATTCATAACTAAGGGGCCAAAAAGGCTGTAGCAGGAGAACACTAAAGTTACTTGGATGCTTAGTAGGTAGAGTAGAGGAGATGTTAATCTGTCCTGCCGACTTTGGCATACTGCTCCTATTGCAGCAGATTCACTTCCTGCCAATGAAAAGAATAATTCCATCTTTCTTAGCTTAGCTCACAACTCAGATCAACAAAATATCTGAATCCAGCAGGCTGCTTTTCTGGCTTCGGTCTTTCGGTCACTCAGGTCCAAATGTTCCACATTGTACCAAGATATGCCTAATACCTACATGCACAGGAAAGATATGAAAGGAACTAGTAAAATATAAGGAACAATGGTGAAAATGGGACGATAGCAAAGAGAAGGGCCCTTTAGTTTTGAAAATGTAAGATTATAATATGTAAAATTGATTAATGCCTCGGTGATTGCTTGTCTTTTCATTTTAGATAGCTGGGGTCAGAGCCCGGTCATTTAAAAATCCTCAAAAAAAAGAGTGAGAATCTATGGGGAGAGACGTGCTCATATAGAAGTAAAAGTTGCACAAACTCTCACTGATCATCAGAATATCACATAGATTACGGTACCTGGAATATAATGAACGGAGAATAGCTATTAGTGTGACGTAGTGCGGGTGAAGGGCAGGGCTGTCGTGCGAGTGGAATGCAGCACAGGGATTCGAGGTCAAGGCCATAAATCTGCACAAACAGAGCTATGGGGAGCTGTATATTCACATGATTCATTTCACTTCATAATGCATTTTGCTGTGGTTCTGCCACTGAAGCCTCCAGACACAAAAATCCATTCATACAAATGATTGTTCCAACGCTGATTTTTTTTTTTTCTTTAAGTAGTTTTCACTGCATAAAACAGCCTCTTCTGCTTCTGACATTGATACATATGCACATCTTTTGACATTTACGTTACGTTAGATCCCATCTGCGGCAAAAGCTGAAGCCATAGCGGTGCATTACGAAGGTAACGTTAGATATGCTTTCCTGATTTTTATTATTTGCATGCGACAGGCAAGAACTTTTTACATTACAAAAATAAAAATATGTTTAAAAAAATCAATATTTAAATCCTTACTATACTGTATATCAGTTTTCTCTTTTGGGTCCTTGGCAGGTTTATGAAGTCCTACGCATGTTTCATATGTAAAATGAAATGAAATTTAACTTATCAATCATATAGAAATAAGGGAAACTTTTATGCAGTTTTGATTGTCTTTTCTGAGAAAAATTAGTATTTCAATGAGTAATTAAGAAACTGTCATTGTTATACTGGAAAAGCAGTAATGTAATGATAATACTGGCAGTACTGGTTTTGCGATTTTAAACTGCAGCACATTCATATTGTAAGGCCTTCTGTCTTTGCTGTGTAGTCGCTCATGGGAGTTTAACTTACACAAAAATGTTCAAAAGGAAATGATTGGTTCAGAGATATAACTAATCAGATTGTAGAGGAGGTGGGACCAAGACATCTGATTGGCTAGCCCTGCCTCCTGTAGTTGCTTCGACCCACCTCTTCTACAATCTGATTGGTTCCGAGAGATAACCAATTATTTTTCCTTTAGCCCTTCGAACATTTTTGTGTAAGTAAAACTCCCATGAGCAGTGCAGGTAGTCTCATTTTGATAAAGTGACGCATTTCATGCTGGAGAGGTTTGATAAAATCATAATTTAGACACAATGTCAGCTATTCATTCCTCAAAGCTTTAGGTAAAGTATTGCCAATGGAAAGGCCTTTTCTGTCATCTTTTCAGAAAATGTCTGGGGCCCTTGTTAAATGCTATGCAATTAATCAAATCTTGTGCAATGAAGAAATTCAAATTACACCATCTGCTCATCACCGAAACTTTTTTTTTTTTCACTCCACACTTCAATATTGAAAACCAATTGGAAAGCGATCCTGGCGGTGAGGCAGCAACTGCTAATTGTGGACTAAGCATTCATGCGGCAGAATAGCGTGGAGCCGTAATGCTTGTACTTTAGGAAGCCACAGACGATGCGTTAGCAAGTGCGCTTAACAACCTCTTCCACAGAACTGCAGTCTGTGCAAGGTGGCTAATCCCAGGACTGTAAGTGTACCGTGAACTTGCAGATCTTATTACGTAACCCTTCTACGTGATCACGTCCCAATAGGTGGCCTGACATTATCACAGTTTTCTATGGAATATAATCTCACACTTGGTTATGCATTTACCTTCCTAAAATAAAAGCAAACGGCCAAAATTTTGTGGCTCTTGGCATCGCTTTTAGCTCCATACTATAGAATACATGAATTGAGTTTAAATTAACCTTTAAACAGCCCCCACTTCTGCTCTCTTGTACTGGTACACCTACAAAAACATCACTAATTACTAACTATTCTCTGACGCAAAGCCAATCTCAGCAGTCTCAGATCATTATTTTGATAAATATGGCGAACGAACTGGCATTGCTTTAACATATAATTAAGGTAGTATTTGCTTTTAAAAAACACAGTCTCTGTAGAATCTCTGGGGGTTGGGAACATATATAGTCTGCAAAACCATAGGCAAGTTATATTCATGTATAATTACTTGATTTGCATTCCTTGGAAGAAAGTTTTTTTTTTCCAGGTAAGGTTGTTAACACATTTAAACTTTGTACCTTGTGAAATTTAATGCATTATGCAATAATTTATGCATTTATTTTTACTCTTAAGTGTAAGTTGAATTAAATGACAAAGATTGGAACCATGTGACCCAGGAAACTGACTTTAATTGGCTGGTTAATTGGGGGTGACAGCATACATTTCAGATAGCTTAGCAAGTTACATCTCGGACACACACACAAACACACACACACACAAACACACTGCAAAGATTTTGCCCGTGGGGCAAATCCCAACAGGAACTTAACGGTGGTTAAAAAGTAGGAGACACTGAAGTATATTGATATCTTATCAGGACCACCCCCCCCCCTCCTGCCCCCCCACAGAGAGAGAGAGTGCGTTATTAATTTATGCAAATGTAGGCAAACGGTTCCAGAGAATTTATGTGCATCTCATTTCACCTGTGTTCTGCTCAACAGCAGCTGCAGCAACAAGGAAATGCAAACTCCTGCAAACAGACGACAGTATCGTAAAACTTCAGGTGCAGTACAGACCAAGATATGCATTTATATGTCACCCTTTTCCCAAACTAGCAATACTGAAAACTGAGGCTATGACAAACTGTAATGGTCTTTTTTTAGCTCTCTGAAATCAAAACGTGATGGATCGCACATCCTTCATTGAAAATTGAAGACCCCAAACATTTTTCCAGATGGAATAGGTTAAACTGGGGTAAGACTCATTGAAATAATCCTTGCACGCTTTTGTTTGACTTATTTTTTTCCAAATTATTACCTGCCTCCGTCACTTTCAGCCACAGTTTAATCCATTTCATGGAGGAACATCTCAACATGCCAATTCCCCTGAAGGGAAACAGAGGAGACTGTTTATGGATCAACCTCGAAGCAAGTGTGATTATAGAGTGCAATTAAACAAAAACTGCCACAGTTCTCTTCTCGGTGGTCGATCACTGAAAGGAGAAAGGTTGGATGATGTGTAGATACCAGAGAGAGACCAAAATGCATTACTATAACATGCCGGAATGTTCCAGGTTCAAGAGTTTAAAATCATATGCACAGTAAACAGTCAGTTACGCTATACAACAAAAATCTTACTCTGGATATCCTTCTGTCCATGAGTAAACACAAATTAAACACAAACGCAAATTAAGGTGCATCTGTTCTCGTGATTACACAGCTTCGCATCCCACTGGATGCTCAGAAACGTCCAAAATAACTTTAAAATGAGCATCTTTGTGCTGACGATGAGTTAGGTCGTAGGAGGACGAGCTAAAGGAGCTTTGCAGGATGCTGATTCCAGGGGCGTGGCCACAAGAGCAGCTGAAAGCTGACTGGCCCCTTGATTAGCCCTGCCCCTGTCACTCATCAATTCAAAACGCCATTGGCTGATGATGGGGTTGGACCCGCTGTGCGAATTACCGCCCCTCTTATTCCCCACGTCGTAGATCGCTCCTGCTTGATTGTGAGGCTTAGGTAGAGATCACCAGACAAACTTTTCAAGCCATTTAAAGGCACATTTAGGGACATCTGAGAGAAGAATAAGCGAGAGCCGAACATTTGGAGGAAGAAGAAGTACAGAAGAAAAATAATGGGATCCCACGTTGATTTGATCACAGTGTTAGCAGCATGGCACCCACTCTGGCATCACTTAGCTAGCCTGGCTGATTTAATTAGGTAAAGCCAGGCTGATCGCCAGCTCCCTGGCAGGAGTGGCAGAGGTGTGTCCCCCCAGCCTTTGCATGCCCCCTCTCTGCCACCTTCCACATACCAAACCACGCAGCTCTCCAGCAAGGAAAAGTAACTGCTCGAATTCTGCAAATGCACAGCCGTCTGAACCTGTATCATTTTAATGATCATTATTACTGCCATTGCGCATTAATGATCTAGCTAGGATTATACACCTGGTCAGCTTGGTGTAGGTATGAAGCAGTAGGAGAAGCCAAGAATGTCGGCCTTTTTGATAGCTGTGTTTTTCTTTTTTTTTAATTTTTGTTGTTTTTTTTTTTTTATTATTATTGTTGCACGGTTATACTTTGACTCCCTTTTTTCCCTCATACCCACTTTGGCTGCGCTTATGCTAAATAAAGGTTTTTCTGTTGTTCAATCCTCTGACCCTTAACCTGCCACAAAGCAAGATTTACATTTAAAAATCACAATTGATGTTTGCATATATACCGATCATAAAAGAGCGACCGTAGGAGTGGATCGACATTGGGGGGGGGAGAAAATGTCGGAAATATCTATTCATGCTTTGAAAGACTGAATTTAAATGCTATATAATTAGAAATAATAATTTGAACAAATGAAGTGAATTATATCCATTTGGAATTCAATTATTAGTCCCGTAAACTTTCCCTCTGGTTCTGATCTTTTATGAAAATACCGTCCACATTTGAATGCATTTCTGCATTTGCCCTGAAAGAATTGGAGAAAGCAGTGGGTGGGGAAATGCGCTAAAAGCATGCTAATGCGCTCCCATCCCAAGTCACTCTTCTTCATTAATATACATGTTTAAAAAGAGAGCATTATGTAAATGACTAAGCTCACAATTAGATTATGCACTATAATTTTGTCTCCGATATAATTTCGTACACATTAACTGTCTACCTAAGGCAAAACATTATATTGCTATTTAGTTTAACCTAATTACTGTAAAAACACTAAAACTGAACTTTTCGTTCTTTTCTATTATCTTAAAAAGAATGTGTTTCATATCGGCAGGGGGGCATGACCTATAAAACTAAACATAATTGAAATTTACTGCAGTAAAGAAAATAATTCGATTCCAATCTGGAAAATATGTATTTATGAGGTATGATTATTATCAATGCATTTTTTGGAACATATATAGTGCTTGTTTTATTTTATTTTAATAAATCCCATGAATGCTAAGGAATAGCTCTTTGATTAATGCTCTTATTTATGTGTTATCTAATTTCATGTGTTTTAAGCATCACTAACATTTTTATTAGGCACCATCTGATTGGATAGCAGGGAAATTAGAATTACACTGCAAATAGGTTGACCACCTAATCCATGTCAGGGGGGACACTATGAGCTACAACAGGATTTGTAAACTACCATTTCAGTCATTTCAGTTAAAAGGACCCCGATTTCACTTAAGCGCTGAGTTCTTGCTGTGTGCTGATTGGTCAGTCTCCTATAATCATGCATGTGTCAGTAATGTTAATGTGAAACAGCTGGATGAGTCTTTGAATCAAGGAAACAAACCAGTAAAAGCACAAGAAGAGCTGAACTATTTAGCCAAACACAGGAGCCTTTCGGTTTCAAAGCAGTTTGTAAAAGCTGAAGTCGCTCATAGTGTCCCTCCTGACATGGATTAGGTGGTCACCATAGCTGCAAAATACCAAGTAGCTTTTTCTACATTTTTGCCAGCAATGCTTCCCTCCTAAGGCTCAGCTAAACTTCCTGCAGAAGATGGTGAATCTTCAGATAGGAGAGACTGTTAGAACATTACTTTTGCAGCTCAGGACTGAAGCATCGTCATTCCTGTAACATAAATCCTCACATTTTTGGTTTTCCAAAGTAATTTAATTTCCTGCACTGGCATTCAAGCCGGTTCCAAAACTTTTGCCTGTATGAGCAATTCCTAATTGGTCTCTATGGCAACCAGCACATCACTCCTTACTCTGTGACACTACAATCTGTTGTCCTTCATGTAGATTTAAAATAACCAGCTGCTGGTTTCCATTTTTAGAGCCATAATATGCACTGATCTCATTTATTAAATGTACAGCATTTGGAAATTATTATTAGCAGGTCTTAATTTTCAAAAAGAAAACTTTATTACTAGTAATGTGTCAGTGTATTGAAGAGGCAGGGTTAGGGTTAAGGTTAGCCAGAGAAGCCATGACCTATGATGCTCCGGTATGATCAAATTAATTTATCATACACAGAATATCTATTTGAAATAGATTGAGGTGAAAGTTACAATCATCAGATTTATATTACTTCTCAAATCCAGTCAGCGTACATGAAGGGACAGGGAGGTGAAAGATGGATGTTTAAAGGTTGAAGCAACTGAATCATGGAGTGCAAAGGTATGGGAGAATGAGCCACAGAAAAAAATAGATATAAGTGCCTTCAATTAGAACAGGATAGTCAGTGTGGGGTGTATGCAGGGGTGGGGCCACAGTTGGCACTGGACCCAGCTGATAGCTGATTGGCTCCTGGAATGCCCCTCCCCTGTCACTCAAAGGTTCTACACCTATCACTGGCTAATAATTAGGTATGCCCCTTTTTATGCCCTCCCACCAGCAAAGTTTTTCAGTTCTTCAAAGCAAAGTGCCCAGTGTATATCCAGATGATCCACCCTACAAAGACATCCATCCAGCTTACCGTCACTGTGGGAAGCACTGGAGAGGGTCACTGTGTAAGGCTTCCAGTGCTGTGTTCAGTTCATGCACCAGTGAACTGGGGCTTTCCTAAAGGCAAATGAAAAAACGCAGTGTTATGGCGGTATAACGGCTGCAGTAAATGTGGAAGTACATATATCACATAAATCACGCGCATAAAAATGTGTGTTTAGCAGTGTTGGTGATGAAGTCACACACAAGCGTGATATACTTTTTTTCTGTCCATCTGATTTACCCTGCAGCAGATTGATGCGCAACAAAGGGGATGCATTTGATCTCCCGCAGAGCTGCACATATATCGCCGCAGCCGACGACGCCCAGGAGAGCGTTAAAATAAAGGCGAATGTGTCGCATTTGGGAACCACAGCTGGTTTTAATGCAAAGGTCGGCATGAAATATGGAAGCAGGGTATTAATATTTCACGCCGTGTTGAAGGTTAAACATTCCCGAAATGCAAACTTAACGTCTGTTAAAGTCTGTCGCACCCCTCAGCCCCAACAGAAGCCTCATTACTGGCATCCAAGCCTGGGACAGATTGTGTTGTATTTGCCAAAGCAATTAGGCTGTATTTTTGCTCGAGTGAATTTCAGTATTGGTAGTAACGTGTTAGTTTACTTTTGCCAGTAACTAGTAATGTAACTAATCACCTTTTCAAATTAAATAACGCAAATAAAGTGCTGAAATTTAAATGGGCTCACTTTTGTCTTGCGTGCAAATATTAATGGACAAATACAGTTTATGTTTTAAAATCCAGGGCAAAGCATCTCTATGGGGTCCTTTGCTCGCTGGCAGACCGTCGCAGACCCTTGTGAAAAAATAGTGTACTAAAGTATTTACTTAAAAATACACTTAGCACAAAAATATACTTTCAGCAAAGACTATTAAGTGTGTTATTTCCCTAAAAAATGTACTAAAGTGTATTTGATTACAGACATACTTTTATTCAAGTGTGCTTCGCTTAGTGTACTTAATTATGTTTAAATGCAAAATATATTTTCTAAAAGTACACAGAAGTATAACGTCAGTGTATTAAAAAAAATGTGTGTAAAGAGAATGCACTTTTATTACACTTCTAGTGATCAAAGCACACTGTTAATACATACTGCATGACATCCCTACGGAGCACTGAATCGACCTCCCCAATGTCTGCATGATGTATATCAATATATCAACCCGATGTAATCGATGTTATCAATATGCGACGTTTAGCCTACTGTTATTGTTCCCGATTAGGCTATATAACCCACAATAGTTTTATACTATGCATATTTATATACTATATGGTACACTTGTTCTGTTTACCCTGCATGTAGGCATACAGTTTAAAGACATATATCAAAAAATGTAACTGAATTAACGTTATATTTTATTATTTCAAATACTGACATGACAGAACCAGTAAGAATAGGCCTAACAGTTAATGCTGAACCGATTAAAGCAAAATTATTGAGAAAAAAAGTGCTTGCTGAAACACAGCTTTCGTAATAATTCAAATATTGTTAACAGGCCAAAACGTTACGACATTCCATCTTTAACCAACGACCTGGCGTCGTATGTGTGCTGTCTGGGTAATGCATGCGGGCTCTTCACGTTTCAACAAAAGTTTGGAGTGAGGTTACATCTGTTAGGGGCAAAGGCGTCTCTCACGGTCAAGGGGGGACACTTGAGAGCCCTGGTATGCATTAATAAGGGAACTGAAGTAACGCATAAATTACTTTCCTTAGTAGCTAGTTACTTTTATATGCAGTGATTGGTAAAGTAATTGAATTGCTTTTGAATCAAGTAACTAACTAATTACTAATCCTTATTAACTTGCACAGCACTAGTGAATTAAGAGGGAACAAAATAACTCTGACTCCCCCTATAGGTGGGTGGAGAAACTCTGCTTCATGTCAAAAGACCCTCAATACATATAGTACATACATAACTATGTAAACAGAATTTCAACATAATTATCATTTTAATCATTTTTAGAACTGGTTTTTGACCCTAGCATTAACATGAAAATTATTTTATCCTCAGTTCACTGTGATTTAATCAGTCAGCCAATTACCTGTAATTGCTTTTGTGCACTGTTTATTAAGAGTTCAAACAGAATAATAAATTATATAAAAAAATACGTATGACAAACAAGAGTAAAGAGTTTATTTGTGAGAGCTCTGAGAATATACTGCTTTCAGAATCCATTTTACAGCATGTTCATTAGCCCAGTAACGTTCTGACTAACTATTTCAGATCGCATGACACACATTTCCAAAGTGTGCAACTGAAATGTAGGACAGCAGTCAAACGCTGCACATTTTCTTAATGACCGTGTCCCGCCTAGGGCTTATTCTGGCAATTCGCATGCAGAAAAAGACCTTGTGTTTGAAGTGAAAGTTTATCCAGAAAATCCAGTCTACTGCTTACCTCTTCAAAGATATGATTCTGTTCCCAATCCAGATTTTTTTTTCTTTTTAATGGCATAAGAACAAAGGTCGCCCCCATCCCAAGACACAGAACAGGCAGGATGGTCATTTATTTATTATTTTACCCAGCCGTACATTTTCAATGACTGTTTATCCAATTAAGGTCACAATCTGGAGGCCATCCCGGGAAGAACGGGAGGCAAGGCGGCGAATGCTTAGACTGACCAATTCATCTGGCCTGTTTGATTTTCAGACTGAGTGCAAAAGTCTGCATGAAATATTCATGAACATGAGGAGAACATGCAAGCTGTGCAATTAGGTAGTGGATGGATGGAGGCAACCAACAAAAGCACCAGTGTCATGTGACATGGTCCAACCAGCTATTTCCAGTATCACCTACTGAATACAGCGCTCTCATGTCATCCATGTTTATTGTATTATATTATATTATACATCAATGCCCTGTGATGGACAGGCATCCGTAATCTTGTGCCCTGTCCTATGTCAGAGAAGCTCCTGGTCCTCCAACAGGCCTGACCAGCGTTAGGGTTAGAAGATGGATGGATGGATGGATGGATATATGCACATTCTTATTATTATTACAATTTCCATGGCTCTTATTAAGAAGGTAAGATTTAATTGTTGCAGTTATATATGAAAATATTGTGTAAATAAAAAATAGCAGATACGTAATATACAGGTATACATCTGGTTAGGTGCCAGGTCTGCTGAGCATGGTCATTACAAAGTGGCAAAGCGTGCGTGCTGTAAGGCTGCAAAGGGCACGGCGATGACATTTGCAGCCATTTGTCAGTAATTCAGCAGGCTGCCTCGGACCGGGCTCCCGCTGATCTGCCAGCCGGACTCCTCTGCAGATCTATGCTCTGTTGTTATCAATACTCTCCATTCTATTGTTCCGATGGTGAAAGGCCTGGCTAGAAATGGAGTGAGGATAACCTAGATCAGTCAGGTGGCAGGCGTGTTCCAGAAGCAGCATCACAGCATGACAATGAAGCTCCAAGACAATGAAGTTTGTCGTAAACTATAATAAAGTTTGAAAGACAAAAGCCTGACTCCTCACTTAGCACGGGGTCCTTCCTCAAACCCCCAAGCTTCACATTTAAAAGGCTTACATTTTTACACAATAGAGAGCAATTTTATTCCTAAATAACTGCCATGATATTGGTGAAACAGATCTCATTTACCCCCTGATGAGGCCTCAGACGTGCCCTGGGGTTGCATAGACTTTCTTCCATCCAAAAAAAAAAAAATCAAGAATGACAGTCAGTATAGAGTTTAGCTTCTACTTTATTTCTATAATTAAATACTAAATCAACAAGAGGATTCGGATATGCACTGCTGCATGCACAACTTCTACATATATTACGGTTTAATTCGCTAATATTTACAATTTGTTCAATGCTGATTTTATGTAGCTCAGTGCTTTTTTATTTATATAGCTGGATATTTTGTCAGAAAAGATGTTTCAGTGACAGGGTTGGGAATCAAAGTCCTTAAAAACTACTAAGCATGCTGTTAAAAGCACATCAGGGCACAAATGACAGATAAAAGTGAACACAAGTTTATTTCCTTTAAAGAAAAACTGCATGATGTTAAAGGACATTTAAGGGTGTTTGAGAAGTGCATGATATACTTCCGACATGGATTTATAAAATATCCGCAGGGAAATAGCACAAAAGCACAAAATTTAATATCACGGATAGGCATCATATTACAAATACAATATAGATTAAGCTTAATCGGCTTATAGAATGTCACTGTAACCTGGATGTAATGCATCATTCTGGCTGTCTCTTCTCCTTCATTAAAGAGCTGGAAATGCAAAAAAAAAACTCACCACAAGAAATTTCCCTCAGGAAGTTCACCACAGGTTTACCAAAACCAAATAAATGTGTAAAAAGTTCCCCGTGCTGCACAATAACCACATTATCACTATTCACTGTTAGCTCACTGATTCTAATATTAGGTGCCATGTGATGGATGTGTAACATTGATATTATGATGATTCAGTTGTGGTGGGTCTGCTCCAAGGGGCACTGGGAACTGAACGACCCAGACTGGGTGCCTGTCCATCACAGGGAGTGCAGTCACACAATACTGCCTTTTGGAGACACTGATCTGAACGGGAAGAAGCAAGAACATTTGCGAGAAGAAACAGGAGCAGTCAGGAGGAGCCCTCACCAGCACAAGGAGCACTCAAACCCACAGCCCTGGAGGTAATGGACCACAGTGCTCCTCACCTGCTGATAAATATGTTTCATGATGTTGCAGTCCTTAAGTTTTGCTGATTAAGGATCAATAAGTAATCACCCTAATCAAACTTAGGAAGTTACTTGAAGCATATTTCTATTGAAAAAGGACAGAAGAACGCAGGACGTCACAAAGTGTGTCAGTGCTGTATGTTCTACTTCAGCTGTTTTACCGGTACATGCAGTAATGTGTAGATCCTGGAAAGGATCCTGCTAGATCCTGCTAGATTTAGCGGTAAAAGACCTCGAAGGGCGACAGCTGTTAAATCAACACAAGAATCTGCTGACATTTATTGCACCCATTTACCTCCCCACACATTTTTAAGGTCTATTTGGTTCTGAATCAACATGATGGTAAAGCACCTTCTTCATTCATTACAATAATTCACCAAACCACAGTTTAATTCCAGTCTGAAGGGATTTAAATCATAGCGTAAGGACATGTTGAGAGCAATGGCGCGTCGAGCGCAAACGTGTGCGTGTGCGATGTTCAGAAGCGTGAAAGTTTTCATGAGTACTTCATGAGGAAAATTTAAGGCCTTAAACTGGAACTTTCAGCATGTAGAAGCCAAACACGAGGCCATATCAGACTGGGTAATATGTCAATCACTTACTAATTATATGCACATATGACCATAAAATTCCGACATTTATATATGCAGCACCAAAAGCCCCCAGCAATTACGTACCGGCTGCGATGGACAGATGTAGAGGCGGATTTAAATGCCCCCCCACCCCCGGTGCCCCCTCTGCTTTTTGTGGTCAATAGAGAGTGTTCTTAAAAAGCCTACGAGATTGCGGTGAAAGGTGTTCCGGTGCCGCCCGGAAAGGGCATGCCGGTGACATTTGCGGCCGAGGGCGAGTAATTCAGCAGCCTGCCCCGGACTGGGCTCCCGCTGTTCTACCCGCCGGACTCCTCTGCAGATCTATGCTCTGTTGATATCAATACTTTCCGTTCTGTTGTTGTCACGGTGAATGGCCAGGCTAGAAATGGAGTGAGATCAGTCGAATAATTTAGAGCGATGGTTCATTTTCAGTGTGTAGGTATCAGAGTATACGGTCAGGGGCGTAGGAACTGAGGGTCCGGGGGGGTGTGCATCCACCAATATTTAATTTGGCTTCATTCAATCATGCCCACAATAAACAGGCCTTTGTCTTTATGTTATTTAGTTCTAATTAAATTATTAAGTCTTTCAAAAGATGCCCAGGGATCTTTTGTGACCTCAGAGGGTCAGGACCCCGCTTTAGGTCCCATCCAAAGGATGGCGGCATTTTTGCAGCACAGTGTTTCTGTCCCTGCACTGGGGCACTGGGATCCACACTGACCACAGGATGGGCTAACCTGCTGGCCACAGTGTCCACGTCACTGCACTGGGGCACTGGGATCCACACTGACCACAGGATGGGCTAACCTGTTGGCCACGCCAGCACCACTTCCAGTAGCAACCCAGCTAATAAGCAAGCATGAAAACATAGGCTGGCTACAACCACCACCACTGAAATACGAGATAATTAAGGTAACGCTATGTTTTAATTTGACGAAAACTACAGACACGGCCATGCTTCCCTGTAGTATGCTAACACTGCATTACCACCAACGACCAGAGGGGGTGCTGAAGCACCCACACCAGAACTCCCACATGCCATGTTAACCAGTCCCAGGAAGAACAGGGAACGATCCAGTGGAAGATCCCGAATGGGAAAGGAGTCCGTCACAGGGAATTTATCCATATAATAAACCCCTAATAAGCTGTAAAAGGCTTAGGCTTCAAGTGTTTCTCTTTTTTAAAACATAAATATATCCGGAAAATATTATATTTAAACGATGTTCATTATTATGCAATACAGAGTCGTTTTATGGCTAAACGACAGCTACAATAACGACGTTGGAAAAGCAGATTTGAGTGCTGTGTGTCTCTGCTCTGCCTGCATCTCACAAAGGGCCCTGGAAGAGAATCACTGCCTGTAGCTGGAGAGGCTGTGGGGGGGGCAGCCCTGTCCTGTCCTGTCCTGTCCTGTCCTGTCCTGTCCTGTCCTGTCCTGTCCTGTCCTGTCCTGTCCTGTCCTGTCCTGTCC
>JAODJU010000014.1:3123222-3135478 GCA_026776725.1 Gnathonemus echidnorhynchus
TCCTGTCCTGTCCTGTCCTGTCCTGTCCTGTCCTGTCCTGTCCTGTCCTGTCCTGTCCTGTCCTGTCCTGTCCTGTCGGCGTTTGGATTCGGTTTTTATTTGCCGAAAAGCATGACAATCAGCTGCCCGGACGTGAAGCACCGTTTCACAGCCAGCGATTTTCACGTTGAGAGCTAAGGCAGCAGGTCCCGCGAGGGACTCGTGAGCGGTGATCAGGTCACGAGTCTAAACCCCAACCCACCAGACCATCTGCTGCCCACGACTGCTGCTTAGCTTAAAAGTATCGTTTGCCATTCAACGGTTCCCAAAATAGCCAGTCTGCTTCGAGCCAGCAATATAACAGATCGTATGTTTAATATCGGCAGCACTTATCATTCTTCACTCTGTTTGCACCCCTTTTGGGGCCCAACTCGAAAAGTCACATCAGGGCCCCCTTCAGATGTCTCAAAAACTAATAGCTAGCGAGTAGAGTTTGAAGATGGTAGCTAGCTAGATGGATAGCAGAACATGCTGTTACAGCATCTTGTATTTTGTTTGTTTACTTATGGTTATGGTTAGGGCTGGGTAGGGGTTAAGGTTGTCATAGACTGAGTGTGAGAGGGCCAGGGAAGCACCCTTTGGACATCATTTACTGACCTTTATCTTTAAAAATAACGTATAAATGATTTTCCCTTTATGTATTTATGATTTCAACCCAGCCAAAGCCCTCAGAAAACACAGAAGAACAAAAATGATTATTTAGACAAAAGTCCGTGTGCCACCCTTACCACGTGGCACTGACAGCGTCCCGGTTGCCAGCATCACAAACCACACAGCATGGCAGCCTTCTCCGGAAAGCTCCGCTGCGGCTGCAGGACTGGCCCGATCCGCCCAGTCGGACACAGCGCAGGTTCATGATTTTAAAAAGGTACCGTAGCGAGGAGGTTGCATTTAGTCACGTGCAGCAAAGCCAACACCAGACCCCGGAGCGTTTAATTAGCTGCCGTAACTGAAGTCTTGAGCAAGCTAATCAAATCTCATGACAAAGAAGTCCAGCCCATGTCCCTACTGTCACCACCTTCTACAGTCATCTTTAAATATATAGAAATACACAGCATGGTGGAATTATTAATTATTAACCATAATTATTTAACAGATGTACAATGTTCATATATAATAAATGTACGTTCGCTAATTAGTCACTAATTAATTCGGCTACTGAAGCAGCAACTATATTATTATTATTATTTAAGATGAGCTACTTCATAACTTCATCAGTTTCTCAATTACCAGCTGCCCAATCTCTGAACCAGATACATTAGAGAAAATAAGACTGACTTTAGATAGACCACAGGAGTGATGGAAATTTTAAACACTAGCAATTAAGATAAGGCATCAACTGGATTTCTGGTCAATGCTGATAATGCATTGAACGTTAAATGTGCGTGTAACTCAACTTCGACAAGTAAACGTACATATTATTTAAAATGCAGGAAACATTTACGGAATAGCAGGTTATTAAATGGATTTGGAGATCATTTCAAATGCAAAAAAACCAGAAAGAAAACCCGGCGTTCCTAATGCTGTGTGGAGTACAGGCCGTTCCCAGGTTACGAAGGAGATCCGTTCCCTACGTCTGTCTTTTAAGTAGATTTTGTAAGTAAGTCGGAACGAGTACATGCAGTTCTCATTTAGTGTTAGTTACTTAAATGTTTCTCTTAATATACTATATATTTGACTTTTTAACCTATCTGTAGTGCATATATAGTCCATAGCTTTCTCTAAAACACTTATGAAACACTTACAAATACACTGAAACATCTTAAACATAATAAATAATACAGTGCATAATAATAGCAATAATACTGCAATAATAAAAGTATATACAGTACTACAATGTACATCATTTTTTGTGAGTCACAAAGTAGAGTTTGCCTTCTGTTCTTGCAAACCTTTGTATTCAACTCAGTTGTTTTAATGTAATACACTTTATGGTAGGAATGATCCACAAGTCTCATGTTCTTAACCTGGCGACTCCCTGTATGACGTCAGAGAAATCCGGAGAAAAATGCCAGGAAATACAAGGCAGAAGATAGAGAACACCCTGAACAGGATGCTAGTTAATTATTAATACACAAATGGAATGCTTGCTTAGTCGTACTCCTCCACAAAACAGTCTAAAACCACAGCATCCACAGGCAGCGATAGAGGCAGTACGGGATGACACCGCGAGGCCCCTCGCGCCTCAAGGCCGTATCCACGGTGATGACAATGACAGGCAGCGATAGAGGCAGTACGGGATGACACCGCGAGGCCCCTCGCGCCTCAAAGCCGTATCCACGGTGATGACATCTTTGACAGAAGAGCTGAACATCTTTTCTCATCCCTGCGGTTTTAGACCCAGGTGTCAGGAGAAGATGACAGCTGTTGCTTAGACTGCCCTGGTGTTTCATTGGCGGTTGCTGGGTGGACGGTGCTTGTGTTTGGACGCGCTAAAGGATGGCATAACCACAACACCTAAGCTCCTCTGAATTTAACAGCTAATAGTATTTCTTACACTTCAAAACAGG
Source organism: Gnathonemus echidnorhynchus (assembly GCA_026776725.1). NCBI lineage: Eukaryota > Metazoa > Chordata > Actinopteri > Osteoglossiformes > Mormyridae > Gnathonemus > Gnathonemus echidnorhynchus. The sequence continues at coordinate 3,125,772 of JAODJU010000014.1, forward strand.
TCAAGGAAGTGGCGCGTAGCATGAAAGGAGTTCCTGTTTCAGTGGTGTTTTAAACTTTGGAATGACTGCATTTTTATTTATTTAACAAAAGCTTTTATCCAAAGAAACACATAATCAAAAAAGCAGGGTCAGCTATTTGCTGGAACAATTGGGAGTTAAGGGCCTCACTCAAGGCTCCAATGGTGAAATCACTCCGACGCTGGGATGTGAACCAGCAACCTTCAACTCTCCTACAAGGAGTTCGAAGGCACACACAGAGTCACACGGTGCTCCTTTTGGAATGCAGTAACAAACACACTGAAAGTGCTTATTTGTGTCTTCCAGAATTGCATGTTGTTAGTGTTGAATTAAAGTTGTAAATGTTGCAAGCGCCTCAGACATGCATGGATATGGCTGGCTTGTTCAATTTCCTATGTGCATTGCTAGGAACAGAAGAGAAACGTGAAGTGCTGAGCATCGCAATCCGGCACATTTGCGCACTCACAGACGTGTCGAACTTAATTAAAATATTTCAAAAAAGAAGTGTTTGCATCAAGCTAATTTGGGTTTATGTCAGTCAGTGAAATGCTTGATGCTTCTGACAATTAAAATTAGGACATAACATCAGTATTCAGCGATTAGCGACGCTGTGGTGCAAAGGAACATCAACTTAAAAATAAAACCCATCGGAGCGGTGTTGTGCTTAATTGCAATGTTTGTGTTTCATGACGGAAACAGAGTCTGGCATACAAATGTCCACATTATGAAGAAAATGTTGCAATGATAATTTTGTGTGCATCTCCCCAGTGCCTTTCTTCCCAGTTATAAGCCTGTTATCGCTCCCCAGAGAAACACATCAAATGGTTATATTTGGTTGTAATTCAACAGTAAACGAGTGACTTCATCAATTAAGGTCGGAAGTCAAAATGACAGATTGATGCTCACGAACAGGGGTTTCGTGTTTTATGTTTATCTATGAATGTGACATCCAATCATTTATGTGTTGAGTCTGAGATTCTGAATGTTCCTTCATGGAGAAAAGTCACTGGATTCTTTTGATGCTCCAATCTGTGTGCTTATCAAATGCAACTGAAGGTGACCACGTTTTTGCAGACCAACGGTTGTGAAGTCGCACTAGCTCAGGTCTACACCACGTACACACCACTTTCAGCTCTGACGATCCGGTGTAATTTCCATAAAGTCTCCAACAAATCCTATGCACAAAATTCGTTCGCAGACGTTAAATGCGGCGCCCTTCCAGAGTCACGCGCTAACACTAACGGGAGCTTAGAGGCGTTCGCTCCTAAGCCTGGCTGTAATATTCACCACTCAGAGGGAATGACTCGACTCTGCAGCTGTTCCCCTGCTCTATTTTAACCAGAAGCCCAAATTCTGTCTTCTGAAGTGACACATTTACACCAACAGATTGACTTTAATGCTCCGCACGCATGTGTTTGGATATTATTTCAGGTAAAGAAATCCCCGGCTTTCTGAATAATGAAGAAGTAACATCTGTGGATCTTTCCCTTGCTTCCGCGATGGATGGGGCATCGCTGTGAGGTCAGTTGGCGTCAACGCCTGTGTTTACGAGCCTCCAGAAGCAGTAGGGGGCGTGTAATCGGAGACGGCTTCACTCCTGTCCCGGACCAGCATACCATACGAGAAGGGATGGGTCCCAACACTGATGTGTGTTGTCAATCAGCCTCTCAGAGACACTGTTCCTTAACATGGAACAGATTTAACGAGGTTACGATTATTGTATGTCGATCTTGATTGGTCGCTGTGACAACTGTGTGCAGTTCTTGCAGGCCTGTACTGAACCTGTTTCTCATTTAACAGGAACTTTCGGACAAATTATTTGACAGAAAAAAAATACGCACACACACACACACACACACAGATCTGTACTCATATCTTTGTGGGGACTGTCTATTCATATCTATGGGCAAAACACTGATCCCAACAATGACAACATTAAGCCCTACCCAGCCCTAACCTTAACCATAAATAACTAAAAAAAATGACACTTTTTCACTTTTTTGATTGCATTCACAGATCTTTGTAGGGACCTGAAAAATGGTCCCCACATTGTCAATAAAACAAGTTTGCATTACATCGTGGGGGGCATTGGGTCCCCGTAATGTAATATAAACCTAATCCACACACACATATACAGTATGTGGTAGATCAATATTCAGCTAGTAGCTTGGCTGACATTTCTGTAGTTTTATTACGCCAATTTGTAGTCATTACAATCTTCAGAATGAACAAACTGTATTTGCGATTTCACTTACTTCTACTATTAGCAGTTTTGTGGTACATTAAACACTGCGGTATGCGTGACAGGATGGTAAAACATTAACACATCCTCCTGATGTCATCTGATCAGTTCACGATCTCACATCATGTCACCAAAAGTCGTTATCAGCCTTGGCTGCACATTCATAGTGCTCCAGCCTCCTGTGTAACTTCTGCCTCCGGGAAAATCACAGAAAAACAGCATCAATGATTTCACCTTTCCAGAACCATGGGACATTATTTTTTTTTTATATCGCCATTATTCTTATTTCAGAAAGCCGGAATGCCTTTTATTCCCAGTTGGAAATGCGAGCCATCAGTAAAGCAAACATTCGGCGGTCTGCCTATTTAGGCGTGACCCAAAGAGGTCCACGGAACCTCGGGGCCGCAGCGTTGTTTGGAGGTGATAACGATAAAACACATCTGTACAGGCCCCGTCGGGACCCCAGGAAAAATGGAAGGTCTGCACTTTAAACAGATGACAAAGCAGAAGCGCGTTTGCAGGGAGACGCCGGCCCCAGAGAAGGGCGATGCGACGGGTGCGAATCCAAAGAGGCCTCCAGCAGAGTTTGATGGCAGCAGGGTCACAATCACAGATTTCGGTGGGACATCAGCACTTCCATTATCTTTTGATACTTTCCCATTCACAGGAAAAGCATTTTTTATCTATTTTATAGCTTATTTTTCTTTTAAAATCGGAATCGCAAACCTTTTATTCGCCAAGCACGGAAACGTGCAAGGCCTTTGTGTTGGTGCAGGTGGTTCCATGGGGTGTACACGTAAACATGAAGCCAAAACAATAAATAGTGTAAAATATACCTATATATACACACACATACATTTATACCTACATACATATATAGGTATGTATAATACTATTTATTGTCTTTTGTACTTCTGTCTATAGTGGACATAGAAATGTGTAAATAAGAGAAATAATATGACCAACCTTATCAATCAGAATTAAAATGAAAGGGAAAATGTTTTACTGAGCACTTCTGGGGGGCATAAGCAAAATCTGGGGCCACAATGCCCCCCCTCACAGCAGTGAGGAACTGCACTACTGACACATAAAATATTTGTAGGTTTGAAGCTGCCAGATTCAATAGCCACCTGTGACTTGGGAAGCACGCATTCCAGAAGGTGCCACAGTACAGTCCCAGGAACTCCCAGAAATACGTGTGAAGTTTGAGGTGTAAAAACAGGTGCGTCATAACAAATAGCCAGCACGACACTGATCACTAAATAAGGTCACCAAGCGCAGGGCAAATGCCTTCAGCAGTCACAAACTTCTTAAAAATTTCTTCCCATAGTATTTTTTGAAATACAATCACGATGCCTTTAGCTCAGCATTGATCACTGCCATTGGTTAATCATCAATCGGCCAAACCTCCCCAATAAACTTCTGCGGGGAGAAATTTCTACAGCCTTTTGAGGAAATGAAAAGATTCATCTTTTCAACAACAACAAAAAATAAATTCTTGCAAAAACATCACAGCAACATTGAGCGGCACTTTGACAGCGAACTGTCCTTGTCTTAGGTATTTTCTTAGGTATTTTCTCCACAGCACCTCAATTACAAACAGCCTCCATACCAAAACAAACAATACTTTAATCAATTTGTTTAAAAAATATATATATTTTAGGAGCACGCCTCTGCTTGCATGACTCTTTTGTGAGAGTGCTTAGAAGTCCCAGGAATTATAGACGTCTTAAAAAAGATTGGAGGGGTTACAAAACCTTTAAAGTTACTAAAAAAGAGACCCACAGATATGCGTTCACACATATTATAAAACGCAGGATTCCAGCAGCGAGCCCACAATGCTGGAAACGTGACCTCTGGCCATTGTGCTTGCAGAACAGGTCAGCGGCGTTTAAAATCGCCGAAGTGAAACACTCCTCCGAAATATTTGTTTCCAATTCAAGGTTTAATATGTTTTGTGAACGAATGATAAATGGCTGATAGATGAAGCAGCTAGCGTTTTTGACTGGATAAAAACTAACGCTTGATTTAGAAGCTTCAAAAACCCCTTATTACCCCGTATACCTTTTCTCCATTTTGCAGAGGTTGTTTGTAGGTATCTAAGCTTAAAACACATGATGTATTGCTGCGGGTTACAGTGTGTTAAGAACACATTTTTATTTCCTGCCGTATAGAGTATTGCCCAATAGATCTGTAAAGACAGGGTGACAATCTGGGGGAGCGATGAGTTGATCTAGTGGGAGAAAAATCTCTTTGTGATTGCGAGACAATGATTAAAGACCAGTGTAAATTATATATTCATGGTCCACGTCTGAAGGAACCACAAGACCATATAAAATGCTGAAAAGACCAAAAGAGAGACAGACTCACACTCATTAATAACTAACAACCTTGAATAGCAACAAAATTGCCAGAAAGCCACCACAGGGTCACATAACCAGCCTCAGTTATTTTGTGACCATGGAGTAATTAAGTAATTATGAAAAGGGGGTCAGTAAAAACAGGGCAGCACTGAGGCACAGTCTCTGCCCAGCTCTGTGCGTGTGAGGTTTGCTGAGTTTGATGTGTCCCTGTGCTAACAAGGGAGGGGCTTGCGTTTCACTTCTTTAACCAATCACAGGCTTCATCGTATGATGTCACCACATTAATTACAACCAGTGTTCTCTGTTAAGTGGTAAGGTGCCTGTTTCTTTTTTTTTTGTGTACGCCTTTTGTTAAGGGACATGTCATGGATAAACATAGACAAAACATAAGAATATGCTCACCTACAAAGGCTGTATGGAGCGATGTAAGGGTGCGTCTTTATTTTATGATAACAATTAGAAAAATACTATCAATTATAATAACAAGGTTCGAACCAGCAACCTTCCGGCCCCGAGCACAGAGGCAGAGCCACATACCGCCCCCTGATGGCCAGATGCCAATGTGATGATGTCATATAATGAAGACTGATTGGTTAAAGAAGTAAAACGCAAGCCCCTCTCTTGTTGACCCAGGGACACACAAACCCGACCACCATAGTCCATAAAACATGCTAAGGTGAATTGGAGGTGCCAAACTGCCTGTAGGTGTGAATATGTTTGTGAACGGTGTGTGAGTATGTGAATGGTGAGTATGTGAATGGTGAGTATGTGAATGGGGCTTGTGCCCTCTGAGGGGTTGGCATCCCATCCTGGGTTATTCCCTGCCCTGTGCCGTAGCTCCAAGACAGGCTGCAGACCCCTGTGACCCTGCATTAAAGGAGCGAGGATGGAAAATGGGTGGAGTCTTAAGAAAACAGTGGTATATTCTGCAGGACAAGGTACACGGTGTAGCTTGGTGGTCTGTTTTAGATGTATGGTGCTTGACCTGCCGCCTAGACTCGTAGATCATTACACTCCCTCGCCCTCCATCTGAGAAATGGGCCATCGGCCGGTCAGAGCGCCCCCTAGCCGAGTGTGAAGGTCAAACACGATCTGAAAGCCGGGCCTTCAATTTCACCCATGACGGGTTAGGGGAGACTTCATGCAGCATGAGAGCGAATTTGCTGTGTCCTCTGCTTAAAGATGCTGTTTAAACAAGGAAGTCAGTTTTGCTCTGCTAAGCAAAGTTGTCTCTGTGTCTCCTGCTTAACATAATCTACAGTTCACTGTCAAACGCCATCGGGCTCGGCTGATTGGTGCTCTGTGTGGCACAGAGCATGCAAACGCGTCACTCAACGCAAGGGGCGTTCTGGACGCAAACCGATATCCAACATCCAGCTTTAAGGCAGGCGTGATCTTCTTAGTGGATTTGAAACATAGTTACATTTCATTTATTTAGAAAATTCTTTTATTCAAAGTGATGTACATTTTGAGAAAGGGGGGGTTAAAGACCTTGTTTAAGGGCACATCACTGTGGACCCTGGGATCTGACCCAGCGACCTTCCGAGCACCAGCACAGCATCCAAGTCTTACACCATTCAAAAATAAAGCATGATTTAAGCCAGTAGTTAACAGCATTAGCTGAGTTTTAGGAGCAGGAGACGAACATATAGTTGTTTACGTCAGAATCGTGGTTCGCTTAACCGTTCCTCTTTCGCTAATTTCCTTCTTCGCTTGTCTGGAAAAAGAACAACGTTATCATTTAATACGATTATTAAAAAATGACTACGCGTACGGACTTCCAAGCGAGAGCCGAGGCACCCTGCCCGGGCGCAGACGGAGCCCAAATCACGCCGGGCTGCGACGGACTGCCAGGCAGCTGCGAGTCACCGGCGGTGCGCGTCCCGGCGGCCCTCCAATCACGGGGACGCGCGGGGATCCTGCCAGGCACCTGCGAGTCACCGGCGGTGCGCGTCCCGGCGGCCTTCCAATCACGGGGACGCGCGGGGAATGCGCTCCTGCCAGCCGCTTACTGGATGCTGGCAGACTTCGGCACTGCTGAGCAGCCGAGCCTAGATGACAAATTGGATATGACTAAATTGTGAGGGAAAACTAGGGCTAAATTAGGGGGGAAATACTGTGTATTCAAGGACTACCGCGCGCATATCTTTATCTTATTTTTTTATATCGGCGTGTCTGAGTTCATACTTGTAGCCAAATCTGTCAATTTACTAATGACGCATAAATCTTCAGGTAATGCAGATGCACAGAGATAATGCATATTGAATATAAATCATTTATTGCGGTGGAGTAAATTTTCCAAAATAGATGCTAATGATCAAAGTTTGACATATGTTACTGGATGTACTTTCTTAAGGAACATCCGTAGCCATATGCATAAATAATGTATTGCTACACATTAACGTCAGGTCTGTAACTTTTTGTTTTTAATCATTTGTTTGCTCACATGCTCCGTGTTTGTTTGTTTGGTTTTGTTTGTATGATTTCAAGTCTAATTTCGCTAAGGTAATGGTTTTTAAATTACTTATTTACTGGGTTAATTTCCATTTTGGCATAAGCAGCCCATGTATTCACAGCTCTAGAGAGAGGGATATTATTAACTTGTATGCACAATACAGTTCATAGAGAAAATCAGTTTACATTAAAGTTTGTAATGAAGTAGAAAATTACCGCAGGCAAGATACCTGTTCAGGTGCAACATCAAAGCTATGCTGCCATCTATTGGAGCTGATATGAATTGTAATTAAAGAGGCACCGAGGGATTGACCGAAGGGGCATTAAGGTGCATGATCACAGGCAGGTGCGTCACCAGGACGGTAAAAGGTTCTGACAGCATTATTCTGCAACCACGTTAAGCTCCCCAAACTCCGCGAGACAGAGGTTTTCTGTTCCGGTGTCTACAGTACATATATTTAGCAGACAGTTTTAACCAAAGCAATGTAGAATTGAGGAAGCAAGGTCAGACGGTCCCTGGAGCGAATGGGGGTTAAGGGCCTCACTCTGGGGCTCAACGGTGAAATCACTCCGTTGACCACAGGATTTGAACCAGCGACCTTCCGATGCAGGCACCTAATTCTCTGAGCCACACACCACCCTCATTAGCACAATAATAATGAAATATAAAATCTTAACAGAAAAATCTAAATCTGACCAACTTTATTGTGGATAATGACTAAAAATATAAATATATGAAAAATACATGGAAATCCCTCTAGGATTGCGTTGCATGGCGTGAACTATGACTTCACCATTAGGTTAATTTTTACTATTTAAGGCTTCCTGAATTTATGCATACATAATAGGGCATTTATAAATATGGAAGCGAAACTGCCTTCTGTTATATAACTTTCAGTGGGTGGGCGCCCAGATACAATTGCCACCTGTGATTGAGGAGGCGTGTATTCCGGAAAGTGCCAATGTACACTCCCAGGAACTCCCAGAAATAGTGTGAACTTTTAGGTGTAAAAACATAATTCCGCCATAACAAACAGTCGACGCCACACTGATCACTCATTAAGGTTACGTAAACCTTTGCTTTGTGTCACATTAGGCGGAATGGTAGTTTTCCTTCATTATACGCTCCAAACGTATAAGGAGAGTCAGCAGAACCATGTGACTCCGAAGAATCTGTTGCCAGCAGGCTCTGAGGTGTCCATCGCTAGACGTTGACGCTTTTTTTAACGATGGACGTCAAATTCACCGGCGTCGAGACACGCACGTCTCCTTGTCAGAGCGCATTCGTCAGTGGTCACGCGTTCTCCACCCAACTCTGGTGTGAGTCTCACTGATCCGCGCGGCGCTCCTGCTGGGTAGCGATCCGGACGGGGCCTCCGGCGTGCCGTAGAATGCGGACGGCCCTCGGTCGCCAAAGACGCTATGATGCCTCCCACTCTGCCATTGGGGCAGAGAAGATCAGGTGCGGCTTCCTGACAGCTTGGCCGTGCCCCGCAGACAGAAATGCCAGGAGCTGGGCCCGGCGCCCGGCAACTAATCATACGAACTGGCACGAGGCTCCCAATCGCTCACTGGCGACAGAGACCATGAAGCCGACGACTTATGAATGACGAGCTTGTGAGGCCCGTGGCTGTTATAACAGCAGATAGAGTCACAGATGGACTCATCCGTGGAACCTCGACTGAGAGGATAAAGATGGGACGACAAGGCGAGCTTATATACAACCTGAAAACTCGGTCAAGACACATTTGGATATCACCTCCATTCGATTTTCGCTTGGCGTGGGTGTTCTGCCTGGTAGCTCACTTGAAACGATGTCTCTGCATTTTGGAAGAAAAAAAAAACATAAAAATGTGTAAAAATGTTTTGATCCGGTAAATCGTAGCCAAAAATGCATGGTTTGGATACCTTAGCCGTTTGCAAAAGCTTCACTTTTCCTCATCACGTTTTCCCCTACTGGTGGCACCCCCCCCCCCCCCCCCCCCCCTCTTGTTGGAGACGGTTCCTTCCTATTTAATTGCGAGTACCAGCTGCTGAGTTTCAGCTACGCACTTCCGAAATAAAGCACATTAGGCATTACTTCTATGTGGAGTAAATTACAGTTTACGTTGCTGGATGCTTGCGTTTGTTCATTTATTTAAAGTTGAGTTTAGATGTGCCTTTTTCTTGATGGCACGTTCGTCTGCATTCACTTTGCACACTCCAGCTACCAGATGAGCATTAAGCTGCTTGCTCTAAATATATCAACCCTGCAATACTTTTTTAATGATTATGATTTTGTGTCTATTATACGCGATGGAGGGATGAATAGGTGTGACGTATTTCCGTCTATTGCATAGCGGGTCGCGTATGTAGCTCGAGCAAAAAGGTTGTGCAGCTGGATCAAGCGCTTGAACCATGTGTGGAAAATGCAGAATAAGAGATAAATATAGTTATTTGTTGTTTATGCGCTGACAAGATACCGTACATTTTGTTCCTGGTTTTTGCCTGTAGATTCAAACGCTGGGTTAAATATAATATATTTTCTGTCTCGCCTTTTGTTGTGTCTGTCGAGCGTTGATGATGTCCTCACAATCTCCTGAGAAGATGGGCATGTAATGTAACCACAGTCCTCCTTTCAGGTGAGAACG
>JAODJU010000014.1:3161860-3172840 GCA_026776725.1 Gnathonemus echidnorhynchus
CAGCACACCTGATCTCAGGCAGACAGTGACTCATCAGGCAGGACAGAGAACCTGCTGGGAAGCAGCACCTCAGGATCAGGGTGACCTGCACCTGTGCTACTGAAACAGGGGTGAAGAGCCTCGCCGAGGGGCCCGACAGTGACGTCACTGTCAGCACTGGGACCTCGTGATCACAGGGCCAGCAGCTTAACTCACCAAGCCACACTCCAGACCTTATTATTATTATAATTATTTTTTATATAGTGCCTTTCACAAGGGTGTGTTGTGAAACATTCCTGCATCATCATCATTGTCGTCATCATTGACATCATCATCGACATCATCATCATCATCGCTATAACATTTTTTATATAGCGCCTTTCACAACATAGTTGATCCAAGTAAGGTGCTTTATATGGGTGTGTTGTGATACATTCCTGCCTCATTCCTCCATCATTATTACGATCATCATAGTTTTTGTTCTTGCAGCACTATGCAGTCCACCATAAGACCTCCGTGGTTCTGTTCAGAGTTTGCACGTTCTCCGTTTACACGAGGCCCCTTAAGTTCCAGGGGTTCCCTCTCCAAATCGGCCCATAGTGTGGGAGTGTGACCCGAGGCTGGCATCCCATCCAGGGCGCCCCCTGCCTGTTCCGGAAAACACTACAGGCTCACCGTGACCTTGCACTGGACAAGCAGATATCAAAAACAGATGGGAGATTGTTATTGTCTGCTCATTACCGCGATGCATGCTACACTTACATTCATTGATTTAGCAATTTCTGGGGGATTTACTGAGGCGGTCCAGGTTGAATTAGTTAGATACTGTAAGAAAAGCCCCCTTTAGCTCAAACCTGCCAGAAACTCCCCACCTACCAGCTCACGGAAAACATGTCGTCTGCTAAGTTCCCGTCTTAATTTGAAGTGACCTTCAGAGTGACACAGACAGCATCACTGGCTTGATAATTGGAACTGGAATAAAGAGAATTATACTGTCACCCCATGAATTACTCAATACTTTCCTAAATACAGAGCATGTGGTAAATTACCTACCAAACTACATATCCATGCACATAACTAACGTTACATTTATGGCTTGATTTGAATACTTCTACCTGTTCAATAGTTTTAATAAGAATCTCACTTCTAATAGGTTCAGAGGGCAAAGGAGCATTTGGTGTCATTTGTACTTTGCATTTCCAATTTGGGCAAAATTGAGACGTAATTTACGACTGCAGTATGACATTTCAAATAAACAGTGCCGGTCAACCCATTAGGAGACACAGGAGGCAGCTTAGGGTGCCATCTTCTGAGGGGGCGCTGACTTAGCAAGCCGATTTCACTTTGTCTCAGACAAGGGGCGCTGGCGGTGAAGCTGGCCCAGGGCGCCATCTTCTGAGGGGGTGCTGACTTAGCAAGCCGATTTCACTTTGTCTCAGACAGGGGGCGCCGGCGGTGAATCATTTTAACATCGTTTCATTATTCATCACCTGCAGAGGACAAATAAATCTCAACATCCCTAAATAAACATGTTCTGTGTCACTAAATGAAAAGCAGAAAATGAGGCGACATTAGCAGACGGCCTTCCAACATCTGGAAATCATCTGGCTGGTCCTTCACAACATAAGGTGCCTATAATGTCTCCATCCTGTCTCCCCCCCCCGAATCGAGGTAGAGTGTTGATGCTGAAATGGCTGTAGCTGCAGCAGAGAATCCCAGGGAAGTAGAGGGCTGGGCCAGAGAGATTAACGTCCAGTGAGTTTTCATTGTTTATATAATCGCATTAATCCTGAAAAACAAAAGCCAGAATTTCCAGGGGAACATAATGGAATGGCCTGATTTGGTCAGTATTGTATAAACTGACTCTCCTGCATACAGACTAGGATTTGATCTCTGACCATCTATGGTTCTAGGATGTTATAAATAAAGTCCAAATCCATCACTTTTGCATGAACGGCTGATGCAAACTATGTCAGGCGGACAAGTGCAGTGGAACTTCGGAACTCAAACGCCTCTTAACCCGACCAGCTCGGACATCGAACGGGTCTGTTGAATGGGGCCATTCTATCCCAGCACTCAGTTAAGGATGACAAGGTGCACCCCCGTGCCTTTTTCTCTCGTTCATCGTCGAGGTGGATGCCTCGGGTACAGGAGTCGGGGCTGAACTGGTGAGAAGGATCAGGTAACTGTAAAATAGGAGCAGAGGTAAACCTATTCCGTAGGTCAGTGAAGGCGTCTTGGGCCTCAGGAGTCCACTGGAACGGAACCTTGGAAGATGTGAGAGCTGTGAGAGGGGCAGCAACCGTACTGTAACCCTTGATAAAATGGCGGTAGAAGTTGGCGAACCCTAAAAAGCGTTGCAGATCCTTCCATGTGCGAGCCTGCGGCCACTGGTTGACAGCCCTCACCTTGGCGGAATCTATTCTGACAGAGCCCTCTGCGAGAATGAAGCCCAAAAAGGAGATGGTGCGTTGGTGGAACTCGCACTTCTCGGCCTTCACAAATAAGCCATTCACCAGGAGCCTCTGGAGGACTTCGCGGACGTGCTGCACATGATCCCTCTCGTTCTGGGAAAAAAATCAGGATATCATCCAGGTACACGAATACAAAGCGATTCAGCATATCCCGAAGAACCTCGTTGACCACGTTCTGGAACACAGCAGGAGCATTAGTAAGACCAAAAGGCATCACCAGATACTCATAGTGACCGATGGGAGTGTTAAACGCGGTCTTCCACTCGTTACCCTCCCTGATCCTGATAAGATGGTAGGCATTCCTTAGCTCTAGTTTTGTGAAAAACTGTGCCCCCTGTAACTGGTCCAGGACAGAAGATAACAATGGCAGGGGGTATCGGTTCTTAGTAGTAATCTCATTCAAACCTCTATAATCAATACAAGGGCGGAGCGAACCGTCCTTCTTGCCAACAAAAAAGAAACCCGCCCCCGTGGGTGATGAGGATGGTCGTATAATGCCGGCTGCTAAAGACTGCCCTATGTATTCCTCCATGGCTGTCCTCTCTGGAGCAGAAAGGGAATATAGACGTCCCCAACGTGGACTAATACCAGGGAGCAAGTCGATGGAACAATCGAAAGGGCGATGAGGCAGAAGGGCCGACGCCCGGGACTTACTAAAGTGCCTCCTCTGTCCATCCACTCAGCTCTAACCCCACGTGAACAGGCCTGCCAGTCCGTGGGCACAGTGCCTCCTCTGTCCATCCACCCAGCTCTAACCCCACGTGAACAGGCCTGCCAGTCCGTGGGCACAGTGCCTCCTCTGTCCATCCACTCAGCTCTAACCCCATCCGAGCAGGCCTGCCAGTCCGTGGGCACAGTGCCTCCTCTGTCCATCCACTGAGCTCTAACCCCGTCCGAGCAGGCCTGCCAGTCTGTGGGCATAGTGCCCCCTTTGTCCATCCACTCAGCGCACTCTCTGCCCTATTGGCTGTGCAAACCAGCAGGTCCCAGGCCACTGCATGTATGTCTGTGTGACAACTTGTTTCAATTAATTTGTACAAGGGAGTAAATACAACACACAATGTCCCTGTGTAGAAAAATAAATGTAGTTAAGCCACATTTTGCAAGAAGGACGCTGTGATAAGCCCTTTCTGTAGGTATTGATCAGTCTCCCTCAGCCCAATCCAGAGACTGTGGCCTGCATCTCTAAGCACAGCCATTTTAAATCAGGGTCATTTGAGGATTTATCAGTGAGGGGTGTTAATTCAATTCTGTCTGCAAGATCGTAAAGGGGTTTAGATCCGGTCTTCTATGTTCTTGACTTTAACTTTGGTGATGCATATAAATTCCATATTAATAGATAATTTATTGATGGTAGTGGGGAAATTCTCTTCCCACCTCCCTCACCTTGCTCTCTGTAGGCGAGAGTAAGCTGGCCACGAAGGGCAGCCACCTTTCACAGCACCCAGGGACCTGGGGGTTAAGGGCCTTGCTCAAGGACCCGCAGACGTGCTGAGGCTAGGTTTGAACTTACAACCTTTTAGTCACAGTTACAGACACTCAACCCACTGAGCCACACGCTGCCCCCTAAAACAGGTGACCTCCCTGTTGGGGAATCGAACCTGGGTCTCCCTCATGACAGGCAGGGATACAAAAAACATACTCAAACATACTCATGCATTTCTGAAGAACTGCATCTTAAGTGCTCACTCATCATACCAAAGGAGGCAGAGATGAATCTGGGAAAACGTGTCCACTCTCCGTTTTACAGCTCTTGGTTGGCCGATAGTGACTTCTCTTGCCCTTCAAACGTTTGGACTTCGTAGTGTGTTTTGGATCCATGCCCTGCTTGAGCTTTAGCTAACCGATCAATGGCTGGACCTGTGAATTTATTTGTTTGTTTGTGGAGCCATCTTCTTATGTCCTGTGAACCATGACACACTCAACACCATGGGCATCATACTTCATCATCAGGCTTTCGGCTGCACATGCAGTGAATGTCCCGCTTATTCATACCAAGCAATGCCTTTCACCTGACTGCTCTGCTGACTTTTACCCAGGCATAGGAGTTCAGCTGAGGCAAGAGAGAACTACAGATCCTGGAATGTTTTTATAGGATTTTTTATGACTTCCTGGATTTTATGCTTTGAGCTTAGGGAGATTTTGGCACAGACGACCCCCCAGAGGAAATATGATTCTGCCTATACAGTGCCAAAAATGGATTTGTGACCATTTCTAGACTGAAAGGCATCAATAAGCAGAGGTCTTCTGGAATTTGATTGGGGCATGGGGGTATCTTTCCCCATGGCTTAATTAGGAACAGCACAGATTCTCCTATTTATTCAGCAATAGTGCTTTGAATGCACTCCGTCTCCATCAGGAGCAATTCTGCTGGTGCAACATCTAAAATAGTGTGAGAGTAAGAACAGGTGGATGATCTCCACTCTGACCACTGCACTTGTCCTTTTCCAGTAGTTTTTCTGTTGGATCCGATGCCAGTGTTTGAGAACATCCAGTGAGCTAGACGGAGATTTTCCTTTTAAGTCTTACAAAACCTCTGATGTTGGAAGCCAGAACGAAAAATCTGTTGCATCCTGCCACATGTCCACCTGACCCTGCTGTCTCCTCGCTAACGAGGCCCTGATGAGCTTCTTGCTTGTTGCTCCTCATTAGTCTTTGTATTTAAGTGCCTGTTTGTCTCATCATCCCCAGTCCGGCCATTGACATTTCTCCAGTCTTTCTGTGTCCTTCCCCCCGTGTCCTTCCCCATGTGTCCTTCCCCCCATGTCCTTCCCCCCCTGTCCTTCCCCGTGTGTCCTTCCCCCCGTGTCCTTCTTCATGTGTCCTCCCTGTATTCTCCTTCTCGTTTTGACCCCTTATGCTTTCATTTGTTTCCCTGCTCCTGTTCAGTTCAATAGACCCCTTTAGTCCACCAAACACCAGCCTTCGAGTCCTTCATCTTGCACACCGCAACAAAATTCTAATAGCCTAGGTCAACAGCCTTCACCAAATTCGAAAAAATATATATTAGATATGGCCTGCACAGAAAGAACAGTATTTAAAATTTAAAAACTGTTACTCATTAATAATAAAGAGTTCAAATGTGCAAGTTATGCCCCCCTGCAAAGATCTTTTTTACTGATCGCCGATAACAGAAAAAAAAATCACTACATGCTATGTTCTTTGAAACAAACATATTTTAATTTGACGATATTTATACAATAACAGAAGCCACTACGTAATGATTATGAGGGCAAAAAGTGACGCGGAACTCCAAGCCACGGCGGCGCAAAGTGTAAAGATCAAATTATTCCAGATGCATGGTGGCACACAGGGATGAGGCGGGCGACGAGCATATTTGGGTGCTCTGGAGTCGCGTGTTAATTAACTGACTTAGAGAGCCAGAAAATCGCAGTTTTCAAACTTTCCTGTTAACATTCAGATCAACGGGTCGTTTAGTCTCTAATTTATCCCCCTGTGTATCTGCACAGAAAGCACTTTGCTGCAAGGTTCAAGGTACAGACCCCCGAAGGCCGATGAAGCCACCACGACCATTATCATTAGCTACTCAATTATGCCCCCTCTTTACTACAGATAGAATCGATAAGTTCACCGCACACAACACAAGCCAATGACGCTTTTATTAAGACGCGGCCCGAAAGAAACTTCGCGGACCCAAAATCACCTTGCTGTTGGCGCAACTGTTCCCCGCTACCTTTGGAAATGTGCTTAAAAATCATTGCTTTTAATGAATGAAGAACTCAGACTCATAAACTACACACATCTGTGTCTTTAACAGAGCTCTTGTCCGATAATAGCTTAAAACCAGGCGCCTTAAAGGTATAAGCAATCAACACAGTTTCTGTTATACTTTGTGTCTGTGTGTGCGTGTGTGTGTGTGTGTGTGTGGCTTTATTTTCCGCCGTAAAAAGTGACAGTGATTTTCGGAGGTAGCTTTGTATGCTGGTCAGCAGGCCTACACTAAAAGTAAGACAAATTAGGCACAAATGACAGGACAGGCCCTCTGTGTGCTGGTAAACATCTGTCCAGAATAAGACGAGATGTTCTGCACATAGAGAAGGTCCCAGTCTGGGTTCTGCTGATGCTTGAGATTCCAGGTCCAGCTTCTGTCTTTATAAATATGAAACAGTGCCGCCGTTTGCTGTCAAATCAAACGTTTCACACATCACGGCTTTTTCGCTTTGACGCACTTTCCCACAGGCCTGCGGACTCTGGAAGGAGGCCCGCCGCAAATTGCCTATCCTCCTAAGCCGGGGGGAAAGGGGCTTAATTGATCTTTTTATCCAAAACTCCCACAGAAGCTGAAGTGCATTAACTTAACTTTGGCTAATGAGTTGAAAGCTTCTTTTTTTTCCGCTGGCCCTGCCAGGTAAATCTGAGTAATTACATTTGTTTCTGGGGAAAACGAGGGAAGAAGTTGGTAATGTTGTTAAAATATCTAGTGTATACAGCTAAATCAGATCATACATATAAACAAACAAATGACAGATGAGACAGATAGATAGATAGATAGATAGATAGATAGATAGATAGATAGATAGATAGATAGATAGATTAATTGATTGATTGAAGTGAGGTTCATTAGAATGAATATGTGCTGCTATCTGAATTCCAGTAAGGCCTTATAATTTCTATCTATGTGTAGCTTTTTGATTGCAGTCACAGATTTTTATAAAATTGAGTTTCCTCTTGTGGGGACCGAAAAATTGGTCCCCACAATGTCAAAACAACTGGTACCCCAGCCCCGGCCACCACACACACACACTCACACACAATGAGGGATGAGTAATCAGCTCTGAGATATTGCATGTCTATTTATCTGCCTGCTGCAGGTCTGTTCAATTCCGGATCATTTAGCTTAAAGTTAATTGTCATTGTCTATCAGGATGACTGTTTTAAGCTGGACCTCCGGCGCTTAATCATGCAGTGCTTTACGAGCCCCGACACCATATACACCTCAACAGCCAATATGGTCAAGTAAAAAAAAAAAAAAGCCATGTTTTTGATGCATTTTGGCTTTATGCTGAGATTACTCGCCCCGTGATGGGCTGGCGTCACCCCCCATAGCCCCCCCGCCCGACCGGATAGACACCGGACCCCTGTGACCCTGTATGAAACAAATTGTTACAGAAAATGGATGGATAGGTGGATGCTGAGATAAGTCTTATTGCAGCAGTGCTAAATTCTGCTTTTAGCCCAAAGCTAACATTTAATGTTCTCCAGAGAACACAGCCACCGTATCTTGTGTTTTATAGTCCAGTGTCCTCACACCATTTAATTCAATTTAGAAGCACGCGGATGAGGTAAGTAAGCCATGAATCAGGTTTAACGGGGGACCTTTCGGGAAGGATTTTGACGCCGTTGCCGTGTGCGTCTTCCCTTTATGCATAGCTGTTTTCTCACCTTTTGCTTTCCCCAAAAGACATCCTTCCTAATTATTCACTTATCTGTGTCCCCGGGGTAGGTACACATTTCAAAGCGCGCACACGCATACAGGACGCCTTTGTTCCCGTCGCGATTCCTCCTTATCTAAATGGCCACCCTGCCTTTGCCCCGATGACCCAGTACGGCAGATGGGTGCATTTCCATTTAATACCTACTGGGTTAACGGCAGCCACGTAACGTTAAGATTAAGCCTCCCCGCTGGCGCATACGGCAAATATTCCCCGACCGATGTATTTTATGCAGACCTAACACCGCATTGCACATTACACTGCATTTCCCCAGAAGGAAAACCATTTACAGGCACATGGTATAAAAAGCAAAATGCATGGTGACTGGCTTAAAGTGAGCGGTCTGCCGGACGGCCCCATTTTGCCGGACGTCCCGCTGAAACCAGAGCTTTCACTTTCATTTCTTCTAATTTTATGTTTACAGATCATTAGGGTGGTGTGCCAGTGCTTGTCTCTATTTATTTGCTACAAATTTAGGTGGTGGGACACAGAGAATTTATAAACCGGGGAAGTAAAAGGCTAAATTGAAGCTTTGAACATTTAATTTGAGTGTATATAGTAAAGCGGAATATGTTTTTTTTTTCTACTACGAGCGCCGGTTTTTGTGAAAATGGGGTCATAAATTTAAAAGCCTTTTTTTGTTCTTCTTTGGGGGGGGGGGGGGGTTCCATTCGCAGTTATCACTTTGAAACTGATTTATCTTTCCTTTTACCGAGCGAAAGTATTCAATTGTCCTTGATTACACCATCTGGATCGTACATCAGCTACAGTGGCTTGCAAATCAATGCAGATTTTAAATAACAATGAGCGCACCGCCAGCGTCAGGCGGAGAGAGCTCACTGGCTGTATATCCCAGCCAGTATATTACATTAATGGAATATGCAATTAGATTTTCCCCTGTTTATCAGAAAATGATGAATGGATTTGGCGCTCTTGAAATTAAAGTTTACCGGAATGACTGAGGTCCACTCAGCAACAATAACTGTTTTTAAGCACTGGCATTAAATTACAGCCTGTTCCAGAGGTTACTTAAGAAATAACAGAAGGCGCTTCCTTGCCGTAAAGATGTATTTTTGGGGGTTATATTTATAGGGTCATTTACATTTAAAATCCCTGTATTGACTGGATTATAAAAAACAAGTATTAAAATAAATAGAGTTTCTTTTTGAAATGCCCCTAGAACAAAGTTTTGCTTTAATAAGTGCATTAGATACATGTCAGAAGGCTAGTAAATTTAGGTATGGAGGATGGCAGGCTATGCAGATTGATGTGAAGGTCTTTTGTGATTGGTATAAAGAGGGAGGGTGTGCCTATTTGTAGACTGTGATTGGTGTAAAGAGGGAGGGTGTGCCTATTTGTAGACCATTTGTGATTGGTGTAAAGAGGGAGGGTGAGCCTATTTTAGACCATTTGTGATTTGTGTAAAGAGGGAGGGTATGCCTATTTTAGACCATTTGTGATTGGTGCAAAGAGGCAGGGTGTGCCTATTTGTAGACCATTTGTGATTGGTGTAAAGAGGGAGGGTGTGTCTATTTGTAGACCATTTGTGATTGGTGTAAAGAGGGAGGGTGTGCCTATTTTAGACCATTTGTGATTGGTGCAAAGAGGTAGGGTGTCTATCATATAATTTGGAGTAAATCATACAAGGTCTGATCGGGTGCAGTGTGAGTTGGGCAGTGGCCGAAGGTGGGGACCTTGGTGGTCCGATCCTCGGCTGCAGAAGCTAGCTCTAGGGACATGGAATGTCAGCTCTCTGATGGGGAAGGAGCCTGAGCTGGTGTGCGAGGTTGTGAGGTTCCAACTAAATATAGTCGGGCTCACCTCGATGCACGGCTTGGGCTCTGGAACCAGTCTCCTTGAGGGGGGTTGGACACTCTTCCACTCTGGAGTTGCTCACGGGGAGAGGTGCCGAACAGGGGTGGGCATACTTATTGCCTCCTGGCTGGGTGCCTGTGCATCTCTTGTTCTGCTGGGGGACTTCAATGCTCACATGGGCAATGACAGTGAGACCTGGAGGGGCTTGATTCGGAGGAACGGCCCCCCTGATCTGAACCTGAGTGGTCTTTTGTTATTGGACTTCTGTGCTCATCACGGATTGTCCATAATGAACACCATGTTCAAGCATAAGGGTGTCCATATGTGCACTTGACACCAGGACACCCTAGGCCGCAGTTCAATGATCGAATTTGTGGTCGTGTCATCGGACTTGCGGCCGCATGTATTAGACACTCGGTGAGGAGAGGGGAGGAGCTGTCAACTGATTACTACCTGGTGGTGGGTTGGCTCTGCTGGTGGGGGAGGAAGCCGGTAAGACCTGGCAGAGCCAAGCGTATAGTGTGGGTCTGATGGGAATGTCTGGCGCAATCCCCTGTCAGAAGGAGCTTCAACTCCTACCTCCGGCAGAACTTCACCCATATCCCGGGGGAAGCAGGGGACATTGAGTCCGAATGGGCCATGTTCCGTGCCTCCATTATGGAGGCGGCTGACCAGAGCTGTGGCTGTAAGGTGGTCGGTGTCTGTAAGCGGCGGCAGTCCCCGAACCCGCTGGTGGACACCGGCGGTGAGGGATGCCGTCAAGCTGAAGAACGAGTCCTACCGGGCCTTTTTGGCCTGTGGGACTCCGAAATCAGCTGATGAGTACCAGCGGGCCAAGCAGAACGCGGCTTTGGTGGTCGCTGAGGCAAAAACTCGGGTATAGGAGGAGTTTGGCAAGGCCATGGAGAATGACTTCCGGCCGGCTTTTAGGCGATTCTGGTCCACCATTCGGCGGCTCAGGGCGGGAAAGCGGTGCAGCATCAACACTGTTTATGGTGAGGATGGGACACTGTTGACCTCAGCTCAGGACATTGTGGGTCGGTGGAAGGAATATCAATCCCACCGACACACCCTCCAATGAGGAAGCAGAGTCTGGGGACTTGGGGGTGGACTCACCTATCTCTGGGGCGGAGGTTGCTGAGGTGGCTAAAAAGCTCCTCGGGTGGCCGGGCCCCGGGTTCCTCAAGGCTCTGGATGTTGCAGGGCTGTCTTGGTTGACACGCATCTGCAGCATCGCGTGGACATCGGGGGCGGTGCCT
>JAODJU010000014.1:3173982-3193227 GCA_026776725.1 Gnathonemus echidnorhynchus
GGGGGGGGGGGGGGTGGGGCGGAAAGGCCTTTACTGGGTTGTGTCTTTATATTAAAATGGGGAATTCGTATTCTAGAAGGACAGCGTGTGTCTCAGTGGGTTAGGCCTCTGTGCCTGGCATTGGATGGTTGCTGGTTTGAATCCTCTGATTGGCAGAGTAGCCGCATCGCTTTTGGGCTCTTGAGAAAAGTCTTTAGCTCAAAGGGTCCCGGGTGACCCTGCACTCAGACCCCAAGCATCAATCTCACCTCTGTCTGTGTCTTAAAAAGGAAAACATTTGTATTTGATGTATTTAGCGGACACTTTTAGCCAAAGTGACGTACATTTTTTGAGAACGCAGGGTCAGATAGTCCCTGGAGCAAATGGGGGCTCAGGGGCCCAATGGTAAAGTCACCCTGCCAACTCTGGGATTTGAGCCTGCGACCTTCCGATCACAGACACAGCATCCTAAACCACGGAGCCACATGCACCAAACACCAAAACAACCCACTACACTCATGCTCATACTCGTACACAGAGTAAATAAAGCTTCTTCTCATTTCTGGAAGAGACCCGTATTGCCGGACTCTCACCTGGAGCGGCGGAGAGCTGGCAGCGGGCATGAGCGTGATGTGCGTGTTGATCAGAGAAGACCTGTCCTTGAGTAACGGCTCCCAAAGGCATACACCATGCAGAAATGGAAACTCTCAATTAAAACTCTTTTAATGTTTCCCCATTTTACGCCCTTATTTCCTGCCCTTCAGAAACTTCAGAGGTAAGGTAATTTAAAAGTTAACAGTGATAATGCCCGGACTTTTTTTTTTCAGCTTTTGAGGGTAAAGGTGAGACTATGGAGATGAATTTATATCCTTTACGTATAAAATGCATATTTTATATTTTATAGCAGCGAAATATTTCAGTTGTTTGACACGTAATACGATAAGTGCAGTGATGGATTGATAGGGCTGATATCTATAAGATGGACAAAATGACAGGCAAAACCATGCCGATGTTGGGGGCTGCACGATAATTTGTAAAGGTTAACAGCCCCCGCAGAGTGGGGGCAGGGAATGTATTTCCTTTTTGTGTAAATGGTTTCATGAAAAAAAAAAAATGGTGTAAGGTTGTAGCTTATTGACATGGGATGTGTCATTACATGACAGGACAATGTTGGTCCCACACTGACAGTATAAACTAGAACAGCCTATATAATGGGCAAGAAAAAAAATGAAGAGAAAATGGATAAAATATATATATCAAAGGATAAGAATAGCATTGTAAACCTACACATCGTGTACTGGCTTTGTGAGGCCAGTAAACAAGGTAGCATTAAACAAGAGAAAGGATTCGCGAGACATGCCTGATCCTGAGAGACAACAGTGCACAACTACCGAGGACCACGCTCGAACATCTGGAATCCACTGGCGACTAATGACCTTCCACGTCCCAAAAATCTGCATGGCATCCTTCCAGACCGCCTCTGCGTCGCTCATCATTAACGAACCCGTGTCGTTTAATTGTGTACCGCCGTGTTTGGGGACGGATGGGCGACGGACGTCATTAAAAGCCTTGGCTGCACGTTATCGCGCCATGAGTGAAATCCCACGTGAACCATCAGACTGACATTATGGGGCCTTTGCTTCCTTCTACGCTCTGCCTGACATGTGAAATATGTAAAAAAAAAATATCAATAAACAAATAAATGTGTGAAGAGACTAATGAGGCGCGGGAATGCCTTATATCTCAGGCGATACGTACGCAGAGAAGGCCAGCTCGTTAGAACGGAGGGACACGGGAAAGAAGATACAATCTGCCAGTTAGAGATGAAATGACAAATCAAACGTTGTTTTAACCTGACAGCCCTGCTCTGCCTCGGTACGTAGTCAGTTAGGTAAAGTTTCAGAAAACAAAGCTTAGTCACAAAGTGAATTTTAGAACAGCCAACTGGAAGAGAGACCCATGTTCACAAATAAAAAACAGAATGGAAATAGAAATAAAAACATTTATGTACTGCATTATATAATCTTCGATTGTGTTTTTAATAAATCACAGTGACAATGTAAATATCTGCAGCGGCACTGAACACTGAATACAATCCATTGCCTTATGATGTAATGAATTAATCTGGGCTCTGATTACTCTGATTTTGAATATGAAAACAGTGTGTTTTCTTGCTGACTTGGAATAGAGTCAAAATGAACATTAAGTCGCTCCATATGAATGACAGATGGTGGTGCTTTACCTGTATATTGCCTGACTGGCCCCCAACAGCTACAGCAAGGGATTGAAACACAAGATTCTTTGAACTGCATTGCATTCAGATGTAAGATGTATGTTCAGATGCCCTAATGGTTTATTCAAGCAAATGCATTATGCTAAGTGTCACGGGAGCCTGCTTCCCCTGACTGCAGAAAAATGGGCATCACTGCAGACTATGCAAATATTTGGATACAGCAGAACCACCCACCCCACCCAGTGGGATCATGGACACATCTGTCTCGTTAATCACTACCTTTAAGAACAGAACGAACTGTTTTGATGGTTTAAGGCCTAAAACTGCTACATTGCTATACTCTGGGACACTAAGTAATTGTAATTACAGTAAGATCAGTATGCAAGTGAAAACAGGTCAGTTGAAAAGGAAATATGTGTTCAGACTTATTAAACTGACGATGTGCTGTGGTGCAGTGGCTCACACTGCTGCCTCACACTGCAGAAGAGCTGGGCTCAAATCCCTGCCCTGGCAATAGGTGTGTGGAGTCTGCATGTTCTCACTGTGCCATTGTAGGGTTTCTCCTTGCTATAGGTGTGTAGAGTCTGCATGTTCTCCCTATGGCATTGTAGGGTTTCTCCTTGCTATAGGTGTGTAGAGTCTGCACGTTCTCCCTATGGCATTGTGGGGTTTCTCCTTGCTATAGGTGTGTAGAGTCTGCACGTTCTCCCTATGGCATTGGGGGGTTCCCCCTCCTAAGGTGAAGTAGGGTTGCCAGTAGTTGCGAATGTTGTCATGGGTTGGTGTTCCATCCTGGGTTAGTGCCTGTAGTCTCTAGCACAGGCCCTGGACCTGTGTGGCCCTGCATAGGACAAGCAGGTATGGAAGATGGACTGAATGTGAATA
The DNA here is from genome assembly GCA_026776725.1 of Gnathonemus echidnorhynchus. Lineage (NCBI taxonomy): Eukaryota > Metazoa > Chordata > Actinopteri > Osteoglossiformes > Mormyridae > Gnathonemus > Gnathonemus echidnorhynchus. Next base: position 3,177,080 of record JAODJU010000014.1, read on the forward strand.
TACTAAATATATTAAAAACCTTATATGAGTGTATATGAAAGTCAACCTTGCCTTGGTAGCATTCGTGAGATGTGAACCCCAAACCCAGGGGGGGGGGGGGGGTCTCCCCTTGCACACGTCCGAGCAGCATGTGGACCTCAGGAAGCTCCAGGCAGCTTTCAGAGTGTGAGGTGAATGATGGATGTCCTAACTGGGCACCATATGGTCCTGGTTTACTGCACCACTTCTCATTTGAAAGAAGCTGATGGGGGGAGGAAAAGCACTGCAGTGGCTGAATGTCGTCGTCTCACCGCGTAGGATAGGTATTGCAAATAGGAAACATTTTACTTAGGTGGTAGGTGCTTTTATCCAAAGCGGGGCACATTTGAGAAAAAGTAGGGTCAGCCAATCATGGGAGCAATCGGGAGTCAAGGGCCTCACCCAGGGACTCTCTGCCGAAATTACTCCGCCGACCCAGGGATTTGAACTAGCAAGCTTCTGATCACAGGCACAGAGTCGTAACCTGCTGAGCTAAACACCACCCCCAAGTCTGGCTTTGAGAGGAAAAATTTCATATATATATATAAAAACATGGCATGTCCAGCAGTACGATAAAATAAAACAATATGCTACGTGTTAAAATAGCTGGGATTCAGACTAAAAGCGGCCTGCCCTGCTGGAAGCGTAGTGACAAATCAGAGGGAGGGAAAGCAGATCAGCCGGGGTCCAGAAGCCACCATAAGGACTTTCTGGTTTGTCACGATGCCAAAGAACCGCTCAGGAAGGACCTTCAGGCAACGCCGCGGCCAGCCCCGCATGTGCAGAGCGATTCATAGAATGAAGCAACCCTTGACGTGAACTCACAATGCAAGCTGGTTCTGTACTCTTCAATCCAAAGCTGTGCAGAGTGAGATGAACTCATTCTCTGCTTTTCTCCTACAATTCCGGATAAGACATATTATCATAATAATAAACATTCAAACATAGAGAGGGGACTGAAAAGGGGCACTTATCACGTCAGGCGCACATTAATGACTTGAGTAGCACAAGGTAACTCTAATGTAAGAATAGTGAAATGAACTGGCTTTGCAACCTTTCACAGGATCCGTGATTAATGATATATGAATAATTCACTCTTTTAAAAGTAATTATCAACCCAGGTGTATAATGATATTCAAAGTTGTATGATAACTATATAAATCTAACCAGGTTAAATTCCCAAAATGTTTCCTCCAATGAAAACATTACTGAGAGTGGGGGCCACCCCCTATTCTTCTTGGTAGGGTGAGTCATGTGACATCCCTAGTCACCGTGATTTATGTCACCTGTCTCTTTCTCTGGTTGTCACTTACCACAGGTCGAGCGTCGCTTTGTGCTGCAGTAACCGTGGCGACCCAGTCTGGTAACGCCAAACAGCAGATCCCGCTTGTACCCTTGGCCCCGAATCCTCAGAAGCCAAATTCCTCTCGCTAAGTGGTTCTGTTCCCTGCATCTGCCAGATTTTTTGTTCCACTTACATTTTATTTATTTAGCAGATGCTTTTATCCAACGCGACGTGCATTTGAGAAAGCAGGTTCAGCCAGTCCCTGGAGCCACTGGGGTTAAGGGCCTCACTCAGGGGGCCCACAGTGAAATCGCTCAACTGACCCTGGGATTTGAACTAGTGACCTGCTGATCACAGGCACAGCAATTTAAACCACCAAGCACACACTGTCCCTACAATTACTTCACAATTAATTCATAAGCGCACACAGACACACACACACACACAGTCACACACACACTATAAAACTGTATAGTATAACTGTAAGAATCACTTTGTCCTGGAATTTTTTTCACAATTCTTCACCATGCACACAATACACAAAGCATTGATTGTTTAAATATACAGATATGCTTGTAAGAGAAGGTAATGGGCAGGCAACTCAGTAAAGAGAAGTCAGGAGATAAGCCACTGCAACCAGCTGCGGACATTTTACTAACGACAGACAGCAACGCTGTGGGAAATGCGAGGAATCCGCCGTTACGGATGTTACACTGACTGCGGCGCTGGTACAGATGGTGTCCCAGTTAGAAAACAGGACAGGCTTGGAACCTGACTGTCTCTGACAGGTCACGCCACTGACACGCATGTGCACGTCGAGTTTTAGGAGGTGCCTTTGGACGGGAATGAGATGCGAGGGGAGAAGACGAGCAGCGTGACGGCACACTAATAGCTAAAGAACATCTCACAAAGGGGTCACAATGATTACGGTAAAAGTTTGGGCTTTTATTTTTGGGGGGGGGGGTGACTTTTTATTTCTGCTTCTTGTTCTCCAGGGACTTTCAAACACTCCCTTTCAGATGTTCGTTTGAAATATATATTTAATTTGTTTCTGATGCAATTATTTAATGTTTTTAGAATATTCAAGAACATTAAAAAAAAAAGCATTAATTCAAATATGCGCTACTTCACTGCCAGTACTTGCATTACAGATAAACAAGCAATTTTTTTTTCTAAAGCAGCGTAGAAGGAAAATATTCCATCTGTCCAAATTCAAATGAGACAACCCCAAAGGTGCCTTTCACAGCTCTGAAGGTGAAAAGTGTGGAAGTTTAACACGGCTATTATTAAGAGCGTGTCATGCTGTTTTTAAAAAGGTTAAAAGAGAAAAGAAAAAAAAAAAACAGAATCTGATTCTGAGTAGCTCTAAAAAAAGACAGGAAAATTAAGTCTGGGCACAGGTTGCATTTTTTTATTAAACCAAACGTGGAAAGAGGAGACCAGGTGTTTGCCGGTTATTAAATATTGATAGGGGTCAGGAGGGTCACAGAAATATGAATATGCCGTTGCGTCTCCAACTCAACTCATTTCTCTTATTTCCGTCTGGCAGATATGTGCGGCTTAACATGTCATGTAGCTGTTGACAATATTTTACATTTCATTAAATATGAGGACCTCTGAGGCCACAAATCTGTGTCGCGGGAAGCAGAGGGTCCTTATCTCTCAAGCAGACCGACCTAACTATCGATTTTAAGCGAGAGAGTTGGGATTAATTGTACCTCAAATGTAACCGCGATTCAGCAGTCGTTATAAATAAACAAAGTAACAATATCATGATAAACACTAATATATGTTTTGCTTTGTTTTTCCACCATCTGTATTGCCGTGAACGGTCACAATTAGCACAATTTTGAATGTTTTGCGATTTCTGTATTGTTTTGTATTTAGACGTTCCTAACAGAAGGTGGCTGATGAATTAAAATCGGGAATGCACTTGTTGCACACGGCCAATGAAGACCTTGAATCTTGAAATTCAGCTGTACTAGATTGTAGCACAGCAGATAGAGCACCAAGGCCGTCGCGTGGAAAGGTACGTGTTTAATGACCCCTGTGAGCGCTGCGGTACAGACAATGGCGATCTTGATCCACAGTGTACCAGATGAAGTCTTAAAAAGGTGCACATCAACTCTTCCTTCTTCTAATGATTTCTTACTACAGATATACATATATAGCTTAGGCGGTCCCAACCTTTTGATGCCTATGGATCAGTTTACGGCGGTATGGTGTAGGCCTATAGATATTTGGGTTTCCCCACACTAAAATTTGCTCGGGGTGGGGGGGGGGGGGGGGTGCCTAATTAAGCTAGCTGACCAGCACATTGGATACTGTCCATGCTGACATGCATTTGACTGTGACCTCACAATTAATCATTAACGTAGCGAGTCAGCTTGACAGATGGCAGAGTACAGGTGAGTGAAAAACTGGTCTGCAAAGGCCACCGACCAGCAGCGATGAAACAGAGCAAATAGGAAGCAGTGCAAGTCAGAAGTACACAAGAATAGTGTACAAATAGTGTGCAAAAGAAACCAATAATTCTAATTATCAGCAATTATATACAGACGGTCCTACAAGATGAGATGCTTATATAAAGATCCAGGGCTCCCAGAAGCTCCTGCGTCAGCCAGACCCTGAGAACACACATGTGCCATTTCACAGTACGCTTTTCTCCACCACGCATTTCTAACAGGATGCCTGTCAGGCATGTTTCCTTATTTACTCGCCGCGGGTCGCGCAGCACTGTTCGGCAGACCTCACTTTCACCCTCGGCTGTAACCTGTGGACCGATCTGCGGGAGTTTTGGACGGCTGCCCGGAAAGCTGCCTGCCCTGGAGGACTGACGTCGCTCCACGGGCACCGCCGGAGCCGGTCATGTTCCGGAGCCGCGGAGCTTCTGCTCGCCACCGGCAGATGCTCGTCCTCGCGGCTCAGCCGGCGCTCGCGGAGTCGCCTTTTCTGGCCGAGCGCCCTCAGGTTATCGGACTGCCGATTTTTTATTTAAGGCTGACATTTTACAAATAATACGCTTTATTTACGGACATCGATACCCTTTACCCAGGGACGTAGAGGCATGGTAGGAAAGATAAAAGGGAAATTGCAAGCACTGCATATAAACTGAGTTCTCACGCTAATAGCAGACATTTCACAACACCATAAAATATATTTTTATCCCGGCATCTGCCGTGTAGTTCCCTATTATAAGACTTGTATAACAGCTGATATTTTAAAAATAGGCCTATATCTAAATGGGTTACAGTACCAGCAGTAAAACAGAGCGGGTTATAAGCCTATTAAGAGTGTTTAGGATCCCTTTTTCATGCCTTCAATTGGAGTCTGACCTCCTGTCTGGTATGTTGACCTCAAATGTTAACTTTATCTACAGCTTTTTATGTAACATATAAACCGTAAGAGCATCACATTCTGTACGATCTGTCTAGTAACGTTTGACATGCAGTCTGTTTGATCGCTTACGCCACTCTGCAGCACGGCTGCTCTCAGGCAAAGGCAACTTTGAAGTATTGAAGTATACAGAATATGATATACTGACTTCAGTTATAAACCAGGACAAGTGAGTATTTAGATAAAAATGATACAAGATGTAGGTCAAAATATTATCTCAAGAGACGTGTCAGGTATATGGACTATGTTTATATTACTTAGATTAATATCGACATCAATTAGTAAACATTAAAATTTAGTTTTACAGACAACATCTAGTTCCTACTTTGTTTAATCTATACTTTAGTACATATTTCACATTGAGGTCAAACTTATTTCTAAAAAGTGCACAAAATTATTGCCAGGTATGACTGACTGATCAATTTTATTCGTCCCTGGATTTTGAAAGGGATTTTCTTGCATCATAGAGCCAAACTGACAGTTGAAAGGCTGATGAATAGTTGATGAATGAATGTCATAAATGTTGACGGATTGCAGTGATAAGAAACAGCCGTTTCCTGTCACAATTATCTTTGACATTATGTTCAAATTGGAGCTTCTTGAATGATCTATCTATTTCTTTCCATATGGATTCTATTAAATACTATTTAAATTAGTTTCCCATAAGCAACAAAATGTGCTCAGTTCGAGATACTGATTACCGATGACATGAACTGTGGATTATTGCTCTTATTAAAACTACTAAGAATCATTCTGGCAAACGTGGACTTTTTTTTCCTGGCGCCAGGTGCAGATAATTTTCATATTTATAGGGCAAAATAAAAACAGTTAAGCAAAAGAAAAAAACTGAGAAGTTAGAATTAAGCAGAGTAGTTTTACCACTGCGTCACGAGCGCTAAGACAGGCAAAGAGAGACAATGAGAGGCGGCGCGAGAGACAGAGAGAGAAAAACAGAACGCAACGGGGGTGCAGCGACAGGACAGGCAAGGCAGGCGATGGCCTGGGGTCCTGAGCTGGGGGGTGGGGGCTCGAGGGCAGTCAGTCTCATAGTACATTCTGCTTTATTTGTGCATTGTGGTTTGCACAAAAGTGCAACAGACTTTTCTGTGTTGATATTATTAATTTAAATTTCACACTAAAATAATTGCAATAATTTTACCGTATTGGGGGAAGCTGAGCTGGTGGGCCCCCAGAGTCCCGAAAATCACCTCCGGTGAGAGAGAGATAAAAAGGAGCAGTCTGGGAGTAGACGAGAGACAAATAGAGAGTGAAGTTTGTAACTGACCTGAGGTAGGATGTAGAGTATCAGGCAGAACGTGCTGCTTCAGCGTCTGCTAAATAAGCTACGTGTTTAATAGTGCAGTTACTGTTTGCGGCCAGCAGGGCCCCTAAACCACCAAGGGCCTCGCATACATATGTGGCTTGATTGGTGTTAAACACCTCCGATGATCTCTGGTAATCTTCCGCGGCCCAATTTCCGTCTCTCTCTTGTTTTCTTTTATTCCCACATTGTCTGGATTCCATTGTAGTGTAGCCTCCCTCCGCAGAGCTGTCTTACGGTGTTCAAACAGCATGGATAAAAGTCCTCTTTGTTTGACATGTGTGAAGCCGTTTCCTTTATATTAACATCGGCTTGTTGTATATAGTGAAATATTTCACTTATATTCAATTATTTACTAATTTAGGATGAAGTAGGATGATTTGTAGGCTATACTTACATTATACACGGTATTTTATGCATATAACTACGTCTAGAATGCTGTGTTGTTACCTAGCTCAATCCATCGATAGATGGGTTGTTCTAAATTCATAATAGTACAAGTTGTAAATGGGGACAGCCATATCTTTAATGTCATAGACTTTTTGTCTGCAGTAGGTTGTATGTTAAATTATTTCTAAAGTTAATAATTCATGCATGGTTTGGGAAACTTAAAAGAATATGTTCAACAAATGTGAAATCGCTATAAAGTATTGCTAGTTTCTACACTACATTAAATAATTAAGGTGATTATATTTTAATATCTTGTCATCTATGAAATAAGGAGATTTTGGGATCGTTTTAGATTCAATTGCACGTTGATTAAATTTAATACATTCAAGCTGCATAGGAACATTACTCGTCTGCTTGTTAATGGGTCAGTGTGATGATAAACTTATCCCTCGTTTTTTTATTTTGGCGGTTGACAAATCACAGCCTAATTATTTCAATCAATCAATCAAAGTTTTATTTGTTAATTATCACTCAAGCACCTCATATATAACGCCATCAGATGCAGACCCGGGTAATCAGGAGTCCTAACGTCTCTTAAGCTCCTCTTTATGTAAATGATATTCGGCTCTCTTATGCCTTGTAGAATAGGCCTATATTGGTTCTTTTATATATTAATAAGGCAGTAGCTGTTTGTCAGCTGTCAGGGTTACACTCATTTATCTGCTCGAGATCCGCCGTTTGCCAAAACGCCCCGTATATGAATCCGATGTTTCAGCGATTGTCAAACACATCGGCGGCGCTGGGCTTCTCCTTCACAACTCTGATGTTCCCCACTTTTTGTTCTCTCTTCTAATGAGTACAAATTTCATCATCCTGACATCAGCTGGGGTTTTTCTTCGCATTCAGCCCACGTCTTTTTTTTTTTTCTTTTTTTCATGCTAGCGCCCCCCGAACAAAATATGATCCAACACTGCGGCAACTTCTCGGTACCGCCAGGGCCGCCGCTGCCTGAACGGGGTGCGAGATACGGGGAGAGGAAAACAAATAAAAGGCAAAAAAGATAAGTGCTCGCTGTGATAAGACGTTTGTCATTTGTGCCTGGCTATTTATAAGTCATCCTGTGAGGTTTATTTATCTTTTTACATCGTGCATAGTGAAACGGTGCTATTAATATAACAATTAAACGCGTCTGCGCGTTTCTCCGCGTCCTTTAAACGGGCCGGTCCGGGGTAATGGAAAGCAGCGGTGAGCAATGGAATACAAGGCAGCACGTACAGGCTGCTCTCAGTTAAGGCTTAAATGAAGACAAAACTAATCTGAAATGTTTCGTGCTAGAAGCAGAGAAACAGTAACATATCTGGAAGTGTTTCTTCTTTGTGCTTGAAGCGGAGAAGTTGCCGTGCGGTAATTCTGAATCACGTTAGGCAATTTTCTCAGTGAATTGTATTTGAGACGGCAAGAACCTAACGAAGAATCACTAGAACTTTAATATGGAGGCATTTTTCTGGCAATCAAAAAAAAAAAAAAAAGACTGAGCTGTTATCCAAATGCAGTAGTACTACCTATTGGGGGGGGATAAAGGGGAATTTAAGTAGTTTTACATAAAACGAAAACAACCCAGAGAAAACTTTGAATGAACCAAAGAAATATAATTTCACAGGAAGTGCCATTCAGAAAGAGAAAATGGAGTAGAGAGGCATTATTCCCAGCTGCGTGCAGATGAAAGCGGCCGGGGCGCCAACAGCCCTAACGAGACGTCAGGTTTCGGGAGGCGGCGCTGCCACGCAAACATGACTGGCACGCGGGCATGTAGCTTAATGGGGGGTGTGTCTCATACAAAATAGGCAAAGGCCCTCAAGTCACATCATCCGCAGGCTGTCCAAATCCCACACAGGATTCCCACTGTGATCACCAAAGAGACGAAAAAATGTATCACCCGAATGATAAAAGTGTGCCGAGTTTCGGGAGACATTATAAACTAGTAATCAAAAAATAATAATAATAAAAAACAGGTGGCAAGGGATCCTCTGCTTCAGAAAGGAAGAACTTCACTGAAGAAAATAGTTATAATAACATGTTTTAATGATAAAAAATCTAAAATTTCCCAAAAGAGTCTGAGCAATTTGTATACAGAATGCACAATAATAGTAGCAATAATAATAATAATCCAGCCATCTTCAGAATGCTTATACAGTCTCAGGGACGGGGCCTGACACCATGTGACAGCAGAGGGCAGAGAGCCGGGGCTCACACACACAGAGTCACACACAGAGTCTCACACAGAGTGTCACACAGAGTGTCACACAGACACGGAGCAGGGTGGGATTCTGTACTCTGATCTCCTCCAACAGCAAAAACACTTTCAGCTAGGTGGAGAGGTCTCTAATGGCGCTTTCCCACTGCCACCATGACCCCAGCCTTAGTCGACCCCTACCGCAAATCGATGGTTCTCCATCGTATATTATCAGAGTGTACCCGCGCTGACACGGCCCTGCTTACTGACACGACCATTAACTGATAATTTAAATGCTAACTGAGCTAGCCCTTGATGCTAATATAAGACGGCGATTCTCATAGACGTGCCAGCAGAAACAGTGGGTCTCTACAACAAAGCATCTCTTTGGATTTACGTCACTGTCGCTCTCCAAACCGGGCGGCGCCTTTACTGGGCCAACCTTTCTGCAGTGGAAAACCAAAGTGAGCTGGAACCACACTGTAACTAGTCTCTCTCGGGTACGGCCCGGTTCCTGTATGCCAGCGGAAAAGTGCAGTAAACAGCCCTGCCTTATTGTGTGAGCATGTGCCCTGTGATAGACTGGCATCTAATAGGCTGTGTGTGACCCTGTACAAGGCAAGCGTTTGGAAGATGGATGGATGGATGAATGGATGATGGATGGATGGATGGATGGATGGACAGATGGATGGACAGGGGCAACACAGTATTGCAGGTTTACTGAAATCACATGCATCAGCCTCTCTACTGGGAGCCCGTGAGATGCTTCACTTCACCCTGCTGGTCTCCAGTTCATTTTAGAGACAGTTGCTGTGAGACACGGACGCCGACTTTCTCAGCATCAAAAGCGCCGTTTTACCTCAGACTGCCCCCGCTGACCCGCAGTCGGTGCCGGTGTGTCCTCAGGACCACACCTGCCCGCTTTGTGGACCCTTTTCAGGGAGGGTTGGGTGGAGAAAAACAAACAAACAAAAAAATAAACACTGACAGGTGGACTTTAGCTACTTACTGACGCCACACAGAGATGCAAGGCCGCGCCTTCAAAACCGCGACACCTCGTCGAGGAGAGCCGGCAACCGCTCCGCAGCTGACAACACTTAATCCGGCACCGCTAAGAAAATGAACAAAGAAGAAAAGAGTTGCCTAGGCAACCAAAGTCATTATAGTTTATCTTCACTGTGTCGGGGACAGATTCTGTCTTCAGAAGGGGTATGAAATGGCCATCTTTGCACACTCTGTGCAGGCGAGTGCAGCAGTGACACAGGCACGCGTCTGGTAGCGTGTTATCACATGGGGTGGTCAGTTACCAGTGGTCTGTGATTTCATAAACACAGTGCTGTCTGCACATTTCCAGATCTTCCTGGAATGCTGCCCAAGGAGGAGTCTCCTGTCTGGCACTTAGCATAGACCCCAGGCTCCCCCTGAATTAGTACTGGATGGAGGGATGGATGGATTTAACATATTAAGTGTGTAGAGAGTCCTTTGCAATTCACATTTTCCTTATTTAGGAGTCACTTTATCTAAGGGATGCACATTTTTGAGGAAGCAGGTTCAGACAGTCCTTGGGGCCATTGGGGTTAAGGGCCCAACAATGACATCACTCTGTCAAGCCTGGGACTTGAACACATGACCTTCTGGTCAGAGGCACAGCATACAAACTGGCTGAACCATAACCTCCCTCCCACTTAATGCTCCAAATATGCCCTTTTCACCAGCATGTGTTCTACAAAGCAAGAGGTGAAACTGCAACTTTGTGCAGGTGGGTGCAGGCAGCAAGCGGAAGCCGAGAGATGAGTGAGGAAAAAGATGTTAAATCCAACCAAAGACCACAGGCAGAATCTCACAGGACAAAAAGCCAAAAACGGAGTACAGAGAGGATCATAATACCGCCGACTGAGATCCGCATGAGCTCCGCTCTCCCGCCTTCCCGAAATAGAACGGACAGAAAACAAAAGTGAGCAGCTCTTCCTTATACCAAAAAGATGTCTACACCAAATTTTTAAGTTAGGTAGCTGGAGCGATGGGTCGTCTGCGTACCACGAATGGTTCAGCTAGCCTGGCTCTCTGCGATACAGATGTCTGTCCAGCTAATTCCCTTCCATATAAATGACCAACGGGAGCTTCATGGGTCCCCTTCTGCAGAGACACCAGGAGTCTTATCACATTAATTGTCCTGAAGGTCAGGTCCAGAAAGTACAAATCCAGACCAAGGTTTTGTTTCAACCAACCAATGGAGTGACTGTGACTCTTTATATTCAACTGCCTCGTTGAAACTAAATCTCTGGATTTATCCTCTCTGGACCTGGACCATTCTGTCCATCATACTAGGATGTGACCACATGTATGTAACCAGGAGCCATTTGTTTCTGAGGCTCCACTCATCACTCTCAGGATGTTTCACAACTAAATAAACAGCTAGTGAGTAGAATCAGAAGAATGTTAGCAGAACAGGTTGCTTTAGCATCTCCTAAATAAGGAACACATTTATTTAAAGGGGCAGTTCACCCCAAAACTGAAAAAGTGCATGTTTTAGTTCCATCTATCCATATAGGTTGTTCTGCTGGGAATTGCCGATTTTTGGAGATATCATCTGTAGAAAGTAGTTTGGATTCTCCCGAATGTAATGTGAGCGAATGGCATTCTTTCTATGGTATTGCAAGCACCAGTAAAAAAAAAACATTTAAAAAAATCCAACGGCAAGGTCTACTGCCAGAAAGTATGACCTGTTTACTCAAGACAATCCACAGACTTCACAGTGAGCGATTTAATGCAGAATCTTCTACTGAACTCCACACACCAATGGTACTTATGCTCGTATCTTCTGCACAGTGATGCATTTTACGTATTCAGCCTCTGTCTACGATGCCAAATGTGCCTTAATGTAAGTCAAGCTCAATTTTTAACACAGAATAACAACCTGCCATGATTCAGAAAGTTGGGAATGGTGACAGGATTTATTTCTCCTAATATTATTAATTTTATTGCCTTTTATTTTGTACTGTGCTGGTTTTGAAGCTCCTTTCATTTTTTTTTTTACTACTTACTGCCATTTTTATCATTCTGCTCTAATTTATTATCAGTAATCAGTACAGAAGCTGCAAAAGCACCTGCGCAGTGACAGTTGTACTTGCACAATGACAACAAAAGTCTTCTATTCCATTCATTCGATTAATGCACAACATGCAAAATGAGGCTAACAGTGGAAGCGTACTCGGCAAAGAGAGAGTCAGGCAAATAACGGGCAAAATATGATTAACCCAGAAGTGGAGTCAAGAAAAACACAAAGAACAAACGGATAAAAAGGATGAAAAGATAGTGGACGCTGAAACATTAGCAGGCCAAGTTTACAGCTTGTTCATGCTGTGATGCCACTGTAACGATAATAATTGATGTATGTTTGGGAACCTGCAGCCCAACTCTGGTTACATATCACTTGTTCCTGATTATTTCTGTCGGTCTACCTAGGCGCTTGATTATGAAGCCAGACATGTGCTCAGGCAGTGTGCGGCTTAACACCTGGATCCTGCCTGGGGGCATTAATCAGCCCGCCGACTGCCTGAGCTCGCCTCTGATCAGGCTGCGCTGAGGGCCGGGGGGGGTCAGCTCAGGTACCAGACCATGCAGCCCCAGTTGCCCCCAGCACAGCATCAGCTCTTTCTTTGTCCTGTCACTGAGAACATCCCCTCCCGGTAAAGTGACTTTCCTTCACCGAAAGCGCGCACGTGTATATACGCAAACCGCTCTGCATCGTAAGCAGTCCCAAATCTGCTGGCAATACGGTATCGATCCAAATCACACTTTGTACTCCGCCTTGAGCCCTGGATTAAGGAAAAGCCTTAAAACAGTGGAACAAAAATGGAAGAAGCTCTGCAAACATTGCAGTTCGCCGTCCCATAAAACGAGCATTTAAATGGTAGTTCAGGTTGCCATCAGACAATACCATTTCATCCATCCATCGGTACGGAAATAGTGACCGAAACCAATAAAATATCAAATAAAAATTTGAACATAAATTTTGCAGCAATATAAATCAAACGGTCATCAGTGTTATTAAAAGTATTTTTAGTAGGTTATACAATTTATACATTGATTTATCTTCAAAGACTTAAAATTTCATGTGCATGACTCTATATTACACATGAAAGGATTCAATTACAAGAATAAACTAGAATCTCAATCAGCTTTCTGTCGTATGTTAATGCAACTTCAACAAAGAGTAAAAAAAAACTATACAAAAGTGTAATTTAAACGTTTAGTCAAACCAATTTTAAGCTTTAAGCTAATGATGCAATGTCCAGTAGTATAGGTACTAATTCAGTTGTAGATACAGATGGCACATTCAGAAGAATTTAATTGTGTTTCCTTCTAAATAAGGAATAAGTTTTATCCCACAACTTTGTTCGATTGATAATGATGTAATTAAAATGTACAATAATAAATGTAATTAATAGAAAGTGAAGAAATAAACATGCAATTACTTGTGATTAGATTATGATTGTGATTTACACATTTTTGTTTCTTAAACAGATTTACAAGGTTCCACGGGTACCTGTGCTGAATTAAAGATTTAATTTCTGATAGAATCTGATATGCTCGATCTATGATAGTGTTAAAACAATAATTAAACCAAAGGCTTAGTTATTATCAAAATACGCTTTCAAAAAGTAATTTGGATTTGCACCTTCACTTTGTGCAGACTGTACCATCTGAAACAGTGAGCTTTTAAGCCATGTTGATTATATCTTCCAGGCACTGGGTTGTCAATCCCTTACTGTTTACCAGATGAGCTTTTAAAAATACAGAGCAACACTTTCCAGTCCCCATATGTAATAAAAATCAATTAAATTTTGGAAGCAAAATCCGCAGTTGTTGCCATTTGTTTAGCTCTGCAAATAATCTATAAGGTCACTGTGTTTGTGTCACTTCTCTCCCACTAGGGCAGGATTAGGTCTTAGCTGTCAGTTAGCTTTTAGTTTTCATACATTTGGGGGGATTTAGACACTTATTTGTTCACCATGCATTCAATGACTGTCCTGGAGGATCTGAAATTGTCGATTGTCTTTTCTTTCTAGTAATACTTTGCCACAAATTTGCAGGCTGTCAATCATGCTTTCTTTGTGTTCTTCAGACGATGTGAAAAGCCGGCAGCTGAGGTTAACTTTGCCGTGACGGTGTGATTAGCTCACGGGCCAAACAGACTTTGATTTCAATCAGTTAAATGTTTCCAGCCTTGAAAACATCTTTCAAAACAAAATATGACATTTTTTTTCTACAGCGCGCAAAGAATTAAAGGATTATTTTGTAACCGTTAATCGGTTGTTAAAATGATTAGGTCTCTGTGTTTTCTCCTAAACCATGTCTAACATCATTTCTTTTCAAACGTCACAGATTGTCACCTGGATAGAAAATCTCTTTGAAAAAGACATTTTGCTCAAAGGTAAGTTTATAACTAATTATATAGCAGCATGTCAAATCATTGGCAATGGACTTAACTAGCCACTGTGCGTGTAACATCAATACAAGCCAGAGTCTTAGTCACTAATTCCTTTGTTTTGATGCATGATACTGTTTCAAAGTGTAATTTCATGCACTCCCACCCAAACCTGAGACCTCTGCGTTCCTGTTGTCCCTGACTGGTTTGTTTACATTTTTATTACCATTTCATGCCTCCCATACAAAAAAAAAACAAACGCAAAATAATCCTGACTAAAAGCAAAGTATCAGCATATCAGGCTGTAAAGCTGACAAATAAAGAATCTTTTGATTACTGTTTTACAGTGCCTGGAGATCACAGAAAAATCTGTCTCACAGCTTCTTTCTGAGGCTCGTGTTCTTCAGCTTGCTGTGTCTTCAGGCTAAATATATTGACTGTGACGTGAAGGGAGTGACCTGCGTGTACATGACGCTGACAGCCATCTCCATCTGCTACTCCTACTACTCATCAGCCAGAACTTAATCTATCAAGTTATTATGAAGAAGGTGGAATGCGAGTGACCAGTTATACAGGGAGTCCACATGGACAGGTGGGACCATAGGCAGGCTTCCTCGCTGGCGCCCCCTATCTGTGACAAAGAGAAATCGGAAGTCAGCGTCCCGCCTAGGTCAGCTTATGGGTTGACTGGCTCTGATTAGCAGTTTCCTGTTTGTTCTGAATCCTTCAGAGTCCCGGCTAATAATAATGGTTAATTTCCTGGAGAATGGCAAGTGAAATGTCTCTTTCAGCAGAGGCTATATGAGGAAGTCAGTTTAGTGTTCATCATGACAGGTGGTGGGGGGGGTTTATCAGATGGCTGGCAGGAAAATCGCCAGGTCAGGTCACCACCAGTCCCGACAGCTGGAAAGAGGGGCCCTGTCGAGAGGCACATACCCCCCCCCACGCCAGAGGGATAATCCCAGATCTTACACGACATGCTTAGCTCATGCTGCGCTGAGCCGAGAGCCAGAGGTGAGGTCGATCTCACTGCTGTAATCCCCATTCAAATTACCCCAAACCACTGCGGAGGGACCCAGCACTGCACAGCACTGTCGCAGTGTCACTGGCATCATTATACGGAAGGAATAACATCGAAAGAGAAAAGACATATTTATAACAGAGTGTGTGCAAATCCAGTGCATGTGTGTATCATTGCTTAATCAGATGCATGCTCCCTATTCTATAGAATACAGCTGTCAGTCTGTAAATATGCAGTTCAGGCCAGGTGATTGGTCTGAAACTAAGCAGGTTTGTACCTGGCCAGGATGTACTGTACATGGCAGACCAACTAGGAAAGCTGGGTTGCTGCTGGAAGAGGTGTTGGTGTGGCCAACAGGGGGAGCATATCCTGTGGTCTGTGTGGATCCCAGTGCCCCAGTGCAGTGACGGGGACACTGTGGCCAACAGATAAGCCCATCCTGTGGTCTGTGTGGATCCCAGTGCCCCAGTGCAGTGACGTGGACACTGTGGCCAACAGGGAAGCCCATCCTGTGGTCTGTGTGGATCCCAGTGCCCCAGTGCAGTGACAGGGACTCAGTGTTGTAAAAATGGTGCCATCCTTCGGATGAGACATCAAACCGAGGTCCTGACTTTCTGAGGTGGTACAGGATCCCTGGGTAGTACTCTGATCTCCTGGCTAAATTGCCCATTGTGGCTCTATCCAATCTGGTCTCTTAATCATCTCCTATATCTAACTGGTGAATTCTCTCCTGCCCCCTCACCACCTTAGCTACTGTGTGGTGAGTGTAATGGTGCAGAATGGCTGCCATCATCATCCAGGTGGGGGCCACACAGTGGTGCTGGTTGAAGTTGCTCCTGTAAATGTAACATTTATTCACTCATCTGAGTCCAGTACAGTCAAAAATAACATGTATCCATACATTTACAGGGACAGTAATGTATGACATGTACGTCACATCTGCCAGGCGACACAGGCGGCCACGTGGAGGGGCACCTTCTGAGGGGGTGCCAACTTAGCAACCCCTGGTGTCCCCCCCCCCCCCCCCCCCAAAACCTTACCTCCCGCCCCCCC
>JAODJU010000014.1:3193593-3215378 GCA_026776725.1 Gnathonemus echidnorhynchus
GAGGCCTGGGTGTGTTCACCTGTTGAGTTTAACACTACTAACTACTGAACTAGAATCGAAGAAAAGGGGCTTTTGAAGGATCCCCCCTGCGGCACCAGACGTTTTATTTGTGACCTAAATGCACCTCCAAGACCCCCCACCCTAGTCTCTCCGCGTCTGAAGCATAATATCTCTTTGAACTGACAGCTATGAAACCCAACCGGTCTGCAGATAAATCGGCTGCATCCGGTGAAGAGCGTGTCGCGTGAGATCGACGCTCAGCATCGGGGCACCTCCGCGTGATTAAATACCTAAATTCTGCATCTTTCCCTTCATCTTTCCATCATAATGGCGATCAGCGCACAGGTGCAGAATCCCACCGGATTCGATAAGTGGCTCGGGTCGCTTGTGATGCAAACGCCGTTCCTGGGGCGAGTTTATAAATTTTAATAGCGTTCAATCATCGTACGCCGGTGTGGCGTTTTTCTGAAGTAATGAGTCCAAATCTCCAGGGAGTTTACGAGTATATTTTAAGGACCCCTTGGGGGGAAACCAGAGCCTATACAAATGGGTCCCGACAAGGGAACAGTTATGGGGAAACGAGGACTGCACTAGCTGGGAGATCTCGCCAAGCTCGTCTCTGTGATCTTCCCTGTAACCTCGATTCTTCACCAGGACAATGGCGTGAACAATATATGAGGCTTTGCAACTTTAAGTGTGCAAGAAAAGGACTGTGAGATACAAAGTTCTGTCCCATCAGATGTCTTCCTGATAGCGACCAAGTGTGCTATTTTATAGCAATTCGGATAAATCATAACGTAAATGCCACCTAAAAGTGACACTGAAAGGATGCAGTGCTAGCAGTGAAGCCCGCTTTCTTCAGGAAAGCAAAATGCTTGATTACGACATTTAGGTATCCAGCAGTCTGCAGTTAAACTCCTGCCCTGCAAGAAACGACAGACAAATCCTTCTGACACCCCCTTCGCTTCCTTTCATCCGGAATAATATTTATCCTAGAGGATGTCTGTCTTTTGAAGTCCACCGTCGGACCTGCGCTGCTCCCATTCCACGTATTAGAAGGTGAACATTTCAAGAATCAGGCATGTTAGAAGCTGCCATGTAAGTTTTGTACTTTATGCTAAAACCTGACCCCATCCGGGAGGGTGAAGCCCGCATTAATCGCAGGATGCGGTGCCCTGCGGGTATCACGCGCTGGCTCCGCTCCTCTCACCCGTAACTCTGCCTGTGATCGCTCACGACGTCCAGCTCTGCTCATTAGCGCCCTTTTCCCCGTGGCAGAGCTGGCCGCTCCAGTTTACGGCTCGCTTAGGCCAAAGACCCCCAGCGTCACACCTGTTTTTCTCACTCTCTCCACAACGGCCCTCCTTCTGTCACCTTAACTGCCCCTGAAAATATACATTTGCGGGACAGACTAAAGTCAAGCAGAACGCGGTTATTTCAGAGGTCATGTACCACTGTTCGGCTTTTCAGTTTTTAATGATTTCCCTCTTCTATGCTTTTTTATTTAATTTATTTAGCATTTATCCAAAGCGAAATACATCTTGGTGAAAGCAGGGTCAGATAATCCCTAAGTGCGATGGTGATGTCACTCTGCCAACCCAGGGATTTGAACCAGTGACCTTCTGGTTACAGGTACAGCACCCAAAGCCACACTCCCCAATTTCTTTACTACTGCTACATTTTGAACCTGCAGCTACAATGGATTCTTAGCCCTGAATAAGAATGTCATCCATATGATTAGTTTACATTAAGCCTTTGGGAGACCTCCACAGCTGTCCCACGATGCACTGCTGTTTCCATAGTATCACCCCCCCCCCACCCCCCCCAGAAGTGCATCACCTACAATTATTCATTGCTAATACCATAGAACGTGGCAGGCAATTCAATCATACATTGTGTAATTAAATTTAAATCATTATTTGTTTTTTTCTGAATGGTTACAACCAGCAAATTAATGCATCATAAGTTAATTCTTTCATTCACAAGCAGCTAAGCAAAACGAGGAAATGGGTTTGCTTTTGTGTTAAGAAACAGGATGAAATCCCTGTAATGAAGTACATTGTCTGCTATAAAAAAAAATGACATCTCTAACAAAAATATAAGTATATTTATTTGGACTATGAAAGCAGTTTACAGTTTGAAAACATACCGATTCATGACTTGACTAAAGGTAACTACTGTATGTTCCCTGTTACCTTTCAGTCAGAGCCCCTGAATAAACACAAAGCTCGTTGTCAGTGTCTAGATGTCTCAAAGACACATACAGAGCTAAATGTCATTACTTAAGTTCTGTTCTCCTATAACTTTGCCCGTCACAATTTCATGCCCCCGGAAACCTTCCCCACATCTATGCTAATGACTCCTCTCCAATACCTCTGTACCCCCACATCTATGCTAATGACTCCTCTCCAATACCTCTGTACCCCCACATCTATGCTAATGACTCCTCTCCAATACCTCTGTACCCCATAATTATTTATCCACTCTGTATCATAATTATTTATCCACTCTGTACCATAATTATTTATCCACTCTATACAATAATTATTTATCCACTCTATACCATAATTATTTATCCACTCTGTACCATAATTATTTACCCACTCTATACCATAATTATTTATCCACTCTGTACCATAATTATTTATCCACTCTGTACCATAATTATTTACCCACTCTGTACCATAATTATTTATCCACTCTGTACCATAATTATTTACCCACTCTGTACCATAATTATTTATCCACTCTGTACCATAATTATTTACCCACTCTGTACCATAATTATTTACCCACTCTGTACCATAATCATCTCCACACTTCTGCTTTGGGTTTAATGTCTGTCGCTGTGTCTTTAGTGTCTTATGGCTCTGTCACTGCACTGGGTCAAATCCAGTCACCGATAAACTGTATACAGATGGTGGACATTGAGCGTAAGCGAGTGCAAAGGCCTGGGAAGGCGGTGGCCCTCGGGTGCGGCGATGGGCGGCCGTTACCAGGCCAGCCTCAGCGTGACGGTGCCGCTCTCTGTCGCGCGCGTCTCAGTCCTCGGGGGACGCGATGCTGCGTGACGACACGGTGGAGTCCTGCTATGGCGCCGCTTTGACACCTTAATGGTAGGTGTGTACACCGTTGAGCAGAAAGTTACACTTTTACTCCAGCCCTGGTGTCAGATACACCGAGAGTGATAGCGAACTTGGATGTTGGCGACGAGACCATTTCCATCTCAATCATTGTCTGACCCCATTTTGTAAAAAAAAAAAAAGAAGTCTCGTAACTCATTTGGGCTATATTAACAGGAAGCATGCCAAGACCTAGATTTACAGCCACCCATTTTCCATACCCACTTTCCACCCGATCCAGAGTCACCATGAGCCTGTCCCAGGAAACAGGGGACACAAGGCAGGGGACTCCCTGGATGGAACACCAGTCCATCACACACACACTATAGACACCGAGTGGATACCAGAACGTGCCCAGAGCTGGGGGTGGAATTTAAACATGGGCCCCTGAGTGGAAATTGAAACTAACTGGCAATTTGGACATCTATGCTATATTCACACTGCTATGTTGTTGGTTAAAAATAAATACGATCTCCATCCACACAAGCGTTTTCTCATTGTTTAGTATTTCCACCCACACTGAAAACGTACATGACACAGCTATTAGTGAGCATCAATACACTGACCGGTGAATTAGTTTCTTTTTACGCAGATATGTAGCAGTCACACTGTGCAACACACTATTTAGCTGCATACGGGTTAACAACCACCATATCCGCCATGTTGGAATACTGTTTGTAGGGTGATCAGGTGATCAGACAATAAGAGGGTGTAACTAGCGGGATCAAATCAGGGAAGGGTCACATGATGAGAAGAGACCAATCAGGGCACTTTTAAAGTCTCTATTTATGTCAGTCTGTGTTTTCACTCATTCACACTACATCGCTAAAACAGAATTTTCAGAGGTATCCGGCTCTGAGAGCATTGTCAAAAGTCTCCATTTTTGGGGACTGAAAACTCCGGGGTAGTGTGGACAAAAGGCAAAAATGGAGACTAATATCTGCGTTTTTAAACGAAAATGTAGCAGTCTGAACGTAGCCTATGGCAGTCATAAAGAGAGACGACCTCTCCTGCGATAGGTAAATTGCCTTTTAAGTGTTTTACCTGGCTAGCTAACAGAAGGTATCATACATGGACTGAGCAGTCGTTTGTTTTCGTTAGTTGTTTGAATCTATTTTAAGATTCAGTAAATTGAGGTGGCTATATGGCAATAATGGTATTTCTATCATGGCACTTCGCACCTTTGCATAAGCAGTTTGTTGGTACCATATAGGCAGGCAAAATAATAATTATGTGTACATTATGTGTATATTTGTCCCTCAGGGACAAATAAAGTTATTTGAATTGAATTGAATTGAATTGAATTGAATCAGATACATGACTTAACCCACAGGGTAAGCAATTGTGTTTTTTTGTCACCCAAAGTGCAGTATCAAACTCATGAACCTATGAATTCAAGTCTCCACTTTGGACACATGGACAACCTGCTACTAGGATTTATATGACACTTTAAAAACCGTGCTTAATATATTGGGTGTATCATACAGCATCTAGATGCACTGATGTATCTGAAAGCAATTCACCTGTTTAAAAAACACAGACACACACATCATATTAATTATCCTATTAAATGCCTGATCAGGTATCTACTGCCAGCTCAGCTGGAAAGTTATTTATATTTTAATTATTATTGAAATCTCTTAGGACTTGCTACACAATATTTTTAAAGGTATTTACTCAGCAACCATTAACCTTATCCAATTAATAATGTTCTACCTTTATTAAAAAATCCTCCTTGTGCCTTAACAGAGACAATCTGGCGCAGTGCTGTCGCTCATTAGCATGTGTAGCACGGTGGCAGTGCGTCTGTCTTCATAGTTGCTTATTCAACTCCTGTATATTCCTGTATAGCGCCTTTCACAACACAGACACTCCTCTGCACTTGCCAAGAGTGTGTGGCAGACCCTCACTGCATTATTTGTACAACACGATACATAGGATAGAGAAAAGGAAGAAGAAGAGCAGAAGACAAGAGAGGAGAGAAACCAAAAACTCCGGAGTCAGGAGAAAAAAAACCCCTGGGGGTCCAAAGTCCACTGGCTGCCCCCCCCCCAGGCATGCTAAGATTATAGTGAACAAGGAGAATGAGGCTGCTTTAATAAAGGCAGGGAGTGAACTGTGATCATAGTCAGGGTCCATCAGTGAGCCAGATCCCCAGGCAGCAGACTGAAAGCCGGCCCAGGGAGTCACAGAGCGTAAGCCGGCCCACGGAGTCACAGAGCGCAAGCCGGCCCACGGTGTCACAGAGCGTAAGCCAGCCCACAGAGTCACAGAGCGTAAGCCGGCCCAGGGAGTCACAGAGCGTAAGCCGGCCCAGGGAGTCACAGAGCGTAAGCCGGCCTCATGGTGTCACTGACTTAAAGTTCGTTCTATTGATTCATAACCCAGGCAGTGATATTTTCAGTCCTGCCCCAGGTGTGCTCCATCCCACGCTCTCTGCTTCCCGGGTGAGGCACCAGACTGCAGACAGCAACTCCATGCTGGATAAACTGACGCAGCAAAGCAGCAACTATCCAAGTCGTTTTAAAAAGACTAAAGCCTGCCTATTGACATTAGAAAATTATTTTTATGTACAGTTACGTCAATGGCATGATTCATCTTGCTAGGACGAGTGTCACTCTCCACAGCTCACCTCATGTTGACCCTGTACAGTGGGGCTCCAGTCTGTGACCCCTGACCTCTCCTGATCCTTGCCTGAGTCGGGGTGCTGGTGCTGACACAGTGGTCCGCTCTCTGCGCCGCCCGCTCCGCTGGTCTCCCCGCCACGGACACCTGCCCTCCCAGCTGGTCCTCGGCCCCGTGCCATGCTGTCGGACTGAGGTTAGCGAGCTATGTCGCGCTGCCATATACCGAACACACAAGCTGCAAGTACTGGCCTAAATATACGTATATAAATAACATGTAAAAATGATTTATATTACAGTCCCTGGAGCAACTGGGGCTTAAGGGCCTCGCTCAGGAGCCCCGCAGTGAAACTACTCAGCTAGCCTTGGGATTTGAACCGATGACCTTCCGAACACGCACAGAACGTCCTGACCCGCCAAGCCACATACCACCCAAAAAACAAGAACCGTACAATCTGCATTCGACTAGCTAGGAAATAAATGTTATATTACTCGTAGGAAACAGGGGAGGGAGTAGCAAGCAATATATGTAGGGCTTGCAGTGTACAGAGCGCCCCCTACTGCCCCGACAGAGGAGAGAAGGACTAGGACGAGCGAAGACCTGCGGAAGCTGTCAGGCAACCTCCGACAGCGCTGTTCCTGTCCGCGCGCTCGGTTACATGCCTTCTGGAGCCTGTTCATTAGCACGCACCATTAGCATGTGCATTATAATTAATTTCACATCTGTCACAGTTAATTACATACAGCGCGGCATAACAGATCTGATGCGGGATACGTTTCCCAGGGGTTCAAGTCAATCAATAACAGCTCGCCGTTCCCTCCAGAGGCAAAAATAAAGATAAAAAAGTGAACTACAATAGTTACACCCGTGGTTCTGAAAAGCCTAAAGACTCACCTCCTTTGCTCGTAAATTCTGCTATTTTAAGTAAATGAAAATAAATGGCATTATTTATTGATGTACTTTTACGCTGCCGTTGAGTAGCAGTATTTTAATTGCATCATGTCTGTTATATTTATTTTATTTTATCAGAAGCATAACAAATATCTGGAACGAGATTTTGAAACAGGAAGAACACTTCAGAACCAGCCTCCAGAACATAAGTGCCGTATCTGTATATGACTAAATGAATGTTCCCACATCTGGCATGATTTGCTCATCTTCTTCTTCCCCTCTTGCCACAATTGTCACGCAGCTCCCAGGAAGCTCGGAGATGGATGTGCTGTAAAAGCACGCCAATCCACCGGCCTCCCCGCTGAGCTGCCCGCGTATCGCGTCTTCTGCCTCTCCACCCGCGTCCCGCTAATTGCTCCCTCAGTTACTTAAACCAAGGATTTTAACTACCTCTGAGTGGAGACTTCAAAGCCCTGTGACACGGAATACAGAAATATTCAGGCTTTAAATTATGCAAGGGGGGGGGGGGGTTTCACACACCTCCAGGATCTGGAGGCGATACGGAAGAGCCTTCACCTTCTGAAGGGGATGCCAAAGCTGGCCACGATTCGCCACCCCCTCCCCTGCCGAGATGTAAGGGGCCCACAAACGGCACGGCGACGGCACTGAGACTCGCCTGTTCCGTCAGAAGCTGTGTTAATACGACAACAACAGAAGTGCGTATTTATGGGGCGCGGTGGCTACAAACGGGGGGGGCGCGAGCACCCTGTCGACAGGGCTAGCCGCGTTTCATTAAACATAACGAGGCTCCGAGAGACACAAAATGAGCAGGACTTATGGTAAGGACTACAGAGACAAGCAGTGTGATTGGAGTGATTCCGAATGTCGAAACATTTCATTTAGCAGATGCTTTTATTCAAAGCGACATAAATTTTTGAGAAAGTGGGGTCAGAGGGTGGAGCAGCTGCGGATTAAAGGCCGCGCTCAAGGGCCCTGATGAGAGCATAAGTTGTGAACCAGCAACCTTCCGATCACAGGCGCAGCGTCCTAACCTGCTGAACTACACACCTCCTCAAATGTGACCTCAGATACCCAAATCACATAAAAGCCTAACAGCATGTAAGAAACTGATCTAAAACTATCCTTAAAAGTAAGAAAGCGCTTATAACAGGCAACAGGTTATTTATTATCCGAGGCTGAAATAATGGATTGGTAATTCATTTGCATTTTAAAAAGTTGTGATGCAAAGGTTAATTAAGAGTAGAATTCCACCTGTTTATACTGCCTACAATGTCAATATTATACTCAAAGGTTGCTGGTTATGAATATTGTTTTCTAACAACTAAACATAACAAAAATAAATAAATCATCAACCCCCCCACAGAAGATGTCAGTTAAAGTGATAAATATGCATTACCAGTCAAAAGTTTTCACACTAAGATTTTCTGCATTTGCATGTTACCCACTTAACATTTTCTAAAAATACATGCAATATTTTTTGCTAACAAATAAATTTGCAGTATGTTCACCATTTGAGGACCTTTATTAGCTAGAAAATGTCATTTCTTTGATTCATCAATGTAACCTCCTCTAGCAGATATAACAGCAGAGATAATGTGAGGCATTATTTCCACAAGGGACATTAAATACTGCTCTGTTTCAGGGGATGAAACACCTAAATAGTGCGTTTAAAGTTAAAAGACCTAGAATCTGACTATGCCATTACCACACAGCCAGTTAATAGGATGTCAGACATGCACTGTTACATACTCTTTCGATATTATTAAGGAAACCTGTTTTATTTGACTTATATTTTCATTTATAGTTGCAATGCTTCATGTTCATGAAATAAATGGAAAACTGACTGGTAGTATAAAGTTCTGAACTTAAAGGTGGTAGAATGAGGAAGACGTTAATTAATTATCCAATGGCAGGAATGAGAATTTTCAACATTCAGTATGAAAATGGCACAGAAATCATTCAGAAGACGCCTTGGAAGGGAGGGTGCAGAACTGAACGGGTACGGGTCAGTTTGGTATCTGGTTCCTCCATCACTGAAGGTACCCGTCACTCCATCGAAGCCTCGACTCTCCCTAAGCTCACTGTCCCTAAGGCTCAGCACACCCCAGGCTCACTCCCCTGAGGCGTAGGATACCTCAGGCTCACTACCCCCAAGGCTCAACATAACCCAGGCTCATGACACCCAAGCCTCAGGACACCCCAGGCTCACTGCCCCAAAGGACCAGCACATCCCAGGCTCACCACGCCCAAGCCTCAGGACATCCCAGGCTCACTGCTCCCAAAGCTCAGAATACCCTAGACTCAATAAAACCCAGGCTCAAGATATCCCAGACTCAGAACACCTGAGGCTTACCATTCCCACTTCAAACCCTCAGGCATTTTGTGCCTTAAATGCAAAGCACACACCACTCTGAGGCCACACATGACGACTGACAGCATGATGGAAAACTCTGCAAACACTCCAAGGATCAGCTCACATTGGCATTGACTTCCTTACAATATCTTGGTGCCACCACAACGTACTTTCCTTGCCTTACTTTGTATATTTCTGGTTATCCTGGTTACCAATATAAAAAGTTTTTTTTTTGCCTATTTAATCTCACTTAGCTAGTTCACCTACTCCCAAAATGTCATAGTGCAACTATAAATTATATTAATGTTTAAAAATGTTAAACTTTTTAAAACTTGAATAAAGCTTTTTTCATTAATGTTTTTCAGACCCAGAAATACAATATTTTAATTTGTCAGAATTATTGTTTTGGTCAGGGTCCTTGTTAAAGACTAAATAACTGAATCCATCCTTACTTTTCTGCTCTCCGGTGCCCTTTGTGTGCATAAATCCCAGCACCCCTGGTGGATGGAACGTGTCGCATTTTGATTTTATTTATTTTTCCCTTCAAGGTCTGGCTGAAGCAGACGGGGGACAGAGCAGGAACTGCAGCGAGCTTCAGATGCCTTTTAACATAGGATCCCTGTTGAGTTTAATTAAAACTCATGGGGCTATAGTTCTTATATCCTGGCAAATACTATGCTAAGTCATGTCATTAGGGGCCTCCTGTTTGAGGTAGGGGTATCACAAGGCAGATGTAAATAACATATCTAAACAATGGATGTGTCCCTTTTCCTGTCCAGAGGGACGTAAGAGCTGGTTTTCTCTTACGTATACCTTAAAGAAAAAGTACTAATCCCTTCTTGTTTCATGTCATGAAACAATCTTTCGCTTCTTTGTAACACTCACACAAAGCTGGCCAATTTACCACAGAAAATGCAGACAAATGACAGCTATAGATTACTTATGTATTTATTTCTTTACGTTTGTTTTAGAGGACAGATGACATTGGGCTCTTTGCTTTATAGAATTATGTTGTCTGAGACCTTAAATATACATCTAATACTTGTACAGAATTCTTCAACCAATAAGGCCAGGTAAAAGTTTATATTCTGCATCCAGAAACACATAAACACCAGTACAACCAACCTCTTTTTGACTAAAATACCAAGAAAAAGCTTTGTTTTTTTAATGAAAAATTGTTTTTTTTTTTTAAGTTTCACTTTCTGTGAATTCCATATGTACAATCTATGAACACATTCATAATACATTATAATGAATTCACAAAGCATTATAGACATGTATAAATAATCATAGAAAGGCTTAACACATTATAGCTATGTTTATTATGCATTATAAATGCTTTATGAAGCTTTCATCTATAATGCAGAATACATACCTTCATAGTGCATTAAAATGGCCAGCATAACAATTAAGGATGCTTTGTACTGCATTATGAAGGTATCTGAAGGTATGCATTATAGACGACACCTTCAAAAAGCATTCATAAGTTCTATTTGACCGGACAACAGATTTTTGATATATACATTTAAATGTTAATTACTATGTACATACAGATGCTAATTTTAATTCAGAAAACATTTATTTTCAAAGGTAAACAGAACACACTGCTAATTTAGTATTTTAATTTTTAAAATGTAAATTTTATTTCTATCACCTTTGTATTAGATTTGCAATAAAAAAAAGTCAAAGTGCCCATAGGCAAGCAATGACAAATGACTCGTTCAAAATCAAAAGTCATTCTCTAGGGAATAATGTCTGTACGTGTTGAGATGACGGAAAAATGCAATTATGAGAAGCATCTGAGAGTCTCTTAGCCACGGCCGATAGTGACCCAGGGCTAGCGATGGCAGGGTAGAGCACAGCTGAAGGCACGGCACTGAAGAAGGTGTCGAGGTTGGTAACCATCCATCCAGGCTGGAGGTCTGGCCAGCGTTAGCTCTCTGTGATCTCGGGTTCAGGCAGCCTGAATGCGATAAGACGCACAGAACCAGCTAATTATGTCAATGATAGAAATCCATGAAGATTCTAAACGGGAACAACATTCTGCCGGGAAATGATGCAGTTTACATGCATCCTGCAAAACTAATCACTCCTCCTTCTCAAGGTGGCTGCTTGAATTTAATCTTATTAATTTAAGCATATGAAGACACACCCCAGTTGCAATACATCATATGCCATTAAAAATTGCATTGAAATGCTCATTAAACTATGCAGCGTAAAGATGTATTTAATGACTGTGCATAACCATAAAACTCAACATTTGCACGCTGCCATTTAACAAATTTGCACACAATTTCTGTCAATTATTGCCTCAACATAATACACACAAGGCACAAAATATATATTCATTTATCTATATCTGAAGTGCTTATCCAGGACATCCTGCAGCGTATCCCAGACAGTAGAGGATATGAGGGAGGGGTTACACCCAGGCAGGGAGCCAGCCAATCACAGGCAGAGGACATGAGGGACGGGAACACCCAGGCAGGGAGCCAGCCAATCACAGGCAGAGGACATGAGGGAGGAGAACACCCAGGCAGGGAGCCAGCCAATCACAGGCAGAGATCAACGAGGGAGGGGAACACCCAGGCAGGGAGCCAGCCAATCACAGGGCTCACACACTGCGGGCACTCGAGAGACACCAATTAGCCTGACTGCACACGGTTTAGTCTGTGGACGGATTCTGGAGATCCCAGGGGAAACAGGAAGGTCAGGCAAACTCTGCATATGCAGAATGGTGCTGGGATTCGAACCCAGAAACCTGGAGGTGACAGGACGACATCCTGTCCACTAAACAGCCCCAAAATATCTATAATATAGCAATCTTGACTTTAAAATTAGGGTGTTCTTAATAAATCAAGTTATCAGTTAATCAATAGTTAGTTAATCAATAAATCAACAGTTAATCAGTTAATCAACAGTTAGTTAAAAAAAAAACACATTGCTTTTTATATACATTTGCGAACGTAAACTAATTATGACAAATTAGACATTACAGGCAGCATATGAGGGTGTTTTCAAAATCTTAGAGAAAAGGCACCTTTAATTATGCAGAGATCATGCTCATAAATGTCTTTCACACTGGCTTTTATTAACTCGGAGTAAGGAAGCTTTCAACACGGTACCTTTGTCTGAATGCTTTAATAATCTATCGGGAGACAGTTGGCTGCCAAAAGTAATTATCTGTAAGTGAGAAATCATGCCAACGTAGCTTTGCGCTATGGTGGAGAACAAAGATCAGTCCGGCTCCAATGTTACATATCAGCTCATGTTCTGTGTGAAGACCAGATGGCCAGTCTTTAAGTTACAATCCTGAAATATATTTCTGTTTTGGAGGTATCAGCTTCAGTACAAGGCTGATGTATAACTGGAGAACGGAATTTCAGGAAGGCCTTGATTTTTCATTATTATTTTTGTAAGACAGAGGGAGGGTGTGGACATCCTAGGTGGAGACTGCTATTTCACTAATGATGTAGATCACTATTTTATTGTGCACAGGTCATATACACGTCACACTATGCATTTGCAGCCTTGTGTCCAGCCCACGTGTGATATTGTCCTCTGTTTTGCACTTTAAGTTCTGTGAAAACTCACTCACTGTTTGTACATCAAGTCATGGTCCTGGAGAATTTTATTTCATGCCACACTACACCTATATGACCAAAGTATGACCAATAAAGTCATCTTGAATTGACTTGACTTTTACTTCTTCTCTAGTCTACAGAAAAGTAATCACTCCACAAACCTGGTGAAATTAACTTGTCTCCAGTTTTAACCCAAAGTAATTAGACAGCTACTAATAATTTATGAAGCAGGGTGGCAATAATAGTTTTAGTCAAGCTTCTTGTGTTCTGAGGAAGCCTTAACATTCTCCCACACATTGGCCCGTCAGAAGTCTGAGCCTCACTCTGTCACTTTCCGCGCTGAAATCCGCCGATTCGCGACCCTGGAGGAATTCTCATACTGTTCCTCCTTCCGACTCACTCAGCTAATTAATGAGATAATCAGAAATGCGGGTAAGTTGTTATTGTCTTAAGAGGGCTCTCATGGGACTCTTCCTTTCGCGGTTTCTCCTGTTGTAACTCGAAGCCTCAACAGGCGATGACACAGGTACACGCCGGAGAATGAAAAACCAGTAACAAGAGGCAAAGAATTCACGCGCCTTCTTTATTAAACTCAGTTTTGAATGCAGGAAAGACGTAATCGCTTGAATGTAGCTCAAGGCTACCAATTAAATGCTAACATTCCCAGTAGTAATATATTCAAAGCAGGAACTCTGCGGTCTTTGAAGGCAGCCATGCCAGCGTGCCATCTTCACTCAATGACATTATCGTCTGATTTACATTCAAGGCTACATTTTACAGGCCAACCTGTCGGAGTGGGTGAAGTGGTCCGATTGTGTTATGGTGGCAGAACTGTCCCCCAAGTGAGAGGACCTTAAGGAAACCAGACACTAATGAAGGTCTAACTGCCCTAGGCCTGTCCTTTCACAGGAATACAGGAGTCTAAAGTGGAGTTGGGACACGTCCTACCTTAATAGGCGTTTCGCACAAAAAAATGACCAAAAAACTGTTATGTATAGCCTTCAGGTAACTTTTATGATTCTTGACAAAAGTTCCACAGATAAAAAATCAACACGAAAGACTGAGAGATAGTCAAGTCAATAATTCCGAAGTTTTTTTTTTTGTTTTTTTTTAATGGCTAACATGGCGCACATAATGAAGCCAGTGGTAATTGGATTCAATACATCCGGGAGCCACGGATTAAATCTGAGAAGGGAGAGTAACATAATGCATTTAAATGAGGGCACCGGCAAGTTTACTGTGTGCCACCACAACCGAACAGAGTACCTATTCAGGACACGCCGGATGTGTGGGAAAATTACAAACGGCCGAGCCGTCGGCAAAAACGGAGCGTGGAAATGACACGGACGCCGCCCGGTAAGGACAGCACGGTCCGCAGCCGCGGCTACCTGCAAAAACAGGACAGAGCGAGCGCTAAATATTATCCATACGCACATGGTTCAAACCTGTTTTTGTTCTCCGGGAAGATCGGAGACTTAAATGATTTATGATTTATCGGAGTTCCCCTTTCCTTACAGATATGTGCTTTTTTTACTATCAACAATTTCATGCATGAGATCAGATAATTTTGTTAATTGCTATTCATGCAAAATACCTCAAATCGGCTTACACTGGGACCTGACAGGCTGCGCGGTTTAAGCGTAATTATTTCAAAAAGCGGGTATGACAACGTGACGGCATTTGCATATTCCTCCTTCTCAAACGCTTGGGGAACAAAAGTCGCCTAGCGCGGGGTAATGAAGGTTGTTCAATGTGAATTTTAAACGTCTGCCTTCAATACAGCACAACACAAAAAAGTGCCATTTTCAAAGGCAAATATGGACTTTGATGTCAACATTCAGAGGTGATGCGAGAAATGTTAGATATTATTCATCATGTTCAGTCTTTGGCATTAGATATTAAACCCAGAGCCACAAACTGAAATGGGCTTGGATATCACATAACTTTCAGTTAACCTTAAGTAATTCTTAAATAATTACTATAACAATAAAAAAAAATCCACGATTCTTGTTTTATTTTCTTTGTTTGTTTATTTCAAAAGAAATATCAAAATCAGTTCTCTTTTATCCCCTGCAGGGATTAAGGAAAGGAACTGTAAAAGCAGTGTCAACATATAATTGTATGTTTACAGTGTATAATCATTTTTGAAATGCAGTATTTAATATATTATTGATATCAAACAAGGTCTTTGATTTGCAACGAGATCAGCAGGGACTGCTGCACAGCACTGCTCGTTACGAAATTGCCAGATATCAGATTGTTTATTGTTCAACGTGCCAAAAAAGACTCTTAAGAGGCAAGTTGCGGGGAAAGATGGCAAAAGTTTTAGCTCTGCTCATCTTCATTTCAACATGAAATTGGGTCATTCCTTCCCAGCAAACTTAATGCCTAGTGAAATATGCATGCAGAGATATGTCATCCTTTCCAGCCTGTGACCGTCTGTGCACAAAACATCCTCTGAAAAGGGGAAAAAAAATGATAAATGGATATAGACTTTATACCCCAAGGACCGGTTGACAGTTGTTTCCCTGAGGCAGAGATCGAAAGGTTAGGGGTGTCGTTAGCAGACCGTGTAGAATGATTCACCTGTTGTGTTTTATTAAGAGTAAAAGCGGCAGGTGACCCTATGTGAATGCATGAGGATGAGCTGCCAATTGTCACCAGGCCGCCGTGGGGGCCCACACCCAGCCGGGGGGGTCCATGTCAGACCAGAGAGCCTCCTCTGAAGGGCAGCTTGCCAGAGGTGCATCTCGATGAAGAACCGGCAGTCTGACACCTTAATCCAGTGAACCAGAAACGCTTCCGCTTTCATCCAAGTAACATCCAGGGCCGTTTGTATGAAAGACAAACAAGAGACGGAGATCCAGGTGGATAGATTGTACCGAACGGGAGCAAAATCGTAACCGACACGTGATCACGAGTCCGCATTAAGGCTTCGGGAAATTAAGCTTTGTTTCCCATTTGCACAAGTACGAGGTTCGCTGGGATGTCTGTCTGTGTATATTCAGTCTTGCTGTCTTTTATTACACGAGCACATACAGTATAGAGGTGAGATCAAAGTCGGGGGTCAGAACACAGGGTCAGTCACTAAGCACCTTCGGAGCATATTTTTGGGGATCAAGGACCTTGCTCAAGGGCAAACAGCCATGAAGGTCTAACACACTGAGCCACACTCTGCCCCTTCGTTACGCTGCTTATC
Organism: Gnathonemus echidnorhynchus; assembly: GCA_026776725.1. Lineage (NCBI taxonomy): Eukaryota > Metazoa > Chordata > Actinopteri > Osteoglossiformes > Mormyridae > Gnathonemus > Gnathonemus echidnorhynchus. The sequence goes on from JAODJU010000014.1 coordinate 3,209,389, forward strand.
TGATATACATTTCCCCTACAGCAAGAGAGGCAATTTTAATGAATTTATCACATACTGGCATTGACTTCCATTGGCGTGCATTGATTCGGAGGCAGCATCTCACTGATGTTAACGTCTCTTTCGGCCGTCGTGTCATGTCTCGCTTTGCGAGGGACACTTGCTGGCCTGAGATTCCTCGCGATGCATAGTTGAAACCGCAGCGGAAGCGGCACGGCCCGTCCGCATGCGTGCGAATTACGCTCCTTAAACACGTTCGCTCATTTCTCTGACTGGTGATGTGCTCCGCTTTAGAGACTGATGGTGCTTCGGCAAGACAGGGGCTTCAGGTCGGATTAAACCGGACTTATGTTCAGGCGATGGCAAAAGGGGAAAAAAAATAGGACATATCTAGTAAGTTGGTAAGCTACCTTTCGCATTACTGCTGGTGAAAACTGGGAAAGAAACGCAAGCGCCTGATTGGAGGTCTTCCCAGCCTGTTATCCATCGATCTGCGATGCGGCGATGTAGGAATGACAGCGAGATCACTGAACCCCGGCCTGATTCTCCTGCCTTTTTATAAGCGAATGTCTGAAGTGTTTCCTTGGTGATGTGGCTCAGTCGCCATATCGATCCAGACGATTCCTTCGTTACTCTTGGAAAAAAGGGGGCCGGCTTGGGGTTAGCTATTGAGCTGAGGTTAATTATCAGTTCACCAGCAAGCCGGGCTGGATTTCTTAGACGTTATATCTTTCTTATATCTTTCAATGGAAGATATCGTTTAATGTTTACGGTTCCTAACGAGTAAGATCCAAGCTAGGTGGTTTTATTAGGCTACAGGGTCTGTTGTTGCCCCTTACTGTCACCTATCGACTATTTTAGGTTTATGTTTAAGGAAGTCCATGTGAGGTCTAAGAATAATAAACCCTGCGATTGATTTTTTTTTTTTTTTTTTGCCTCATTCAGTCCATGTGCAGTTGTGCTTTTAAAACCGAAGTCTGACAGAAATGTTCTTAAGAAGAGCACCGAAAACAGACAAAATGAGTTTGGAAGGAAGCCACCGCCGGTGTGTTTAACGTAAACAGATGTACAGCTACGTACAACGGACAGCTGTGTTACATTTGAAGTAACTTACCTGCCATCTTGTCACTGGCTGTGTTGTCAGGGGCAACCAGGGGTCCAGCCTTTAGAGACGTCCGGCTACAGGCCATAACCATATAAAATCACACATTACATTTTCTACAGCTGGACCCAGCGGTGGATTTCACCCTCGCTTCCATAATCACCACCTATAATCTCCAAAGAATTACCTGAGAATTTTCTGAAAACAATTAGTGAAATTACAGAAAAAAAGATACTTCAAAGTTCAATATGAATAATTCAGTTTTTTTTTTCCTGTTCCCATTCCCAGGGAAAAACAGAATATATTAATAATTTCAATATATTATAAGGAACACATTTATTCTGCTCCCTGAAGGAAGTGACAGGGTGACAGTCAATGGGGAAATTACAGACTGGAGACAAAACAGCATCTTTTCCTTTGCCCAAAGTTACTATAACATAAACAGGCTAAAGCAGGTAAATATAAAATAAATGACATTGTATAACGTCATATTTTTTTAATTTGTGCCCTTGGTTATAAAAAGGCACATTAGGATGCTGGTTTTTAAAAAAAAATTAAAAATGTAGAGAAACAGAATTATTAATAATGCAGGTGAGATGATCTTGGCAGTGCCCCCTGCCCACCCCCCCATTCCCATAAATATGTGGTCCTGACACCGGAGCGTAAGAGCCATATGTCTATGCTGATTAGGCCCCACGCTGAAAGCCACAAGCTGACTCTGTGTTCGGCCTCTAATACTAAACCACAGAGGCCTTTACCTGAGGACCAGCTGCTCTTCGCTGACGTTGCCGTCGATGAGAGAAAGCACATTGATCATGGCGGATTGTTGGTATTACCACCGAGATACAAACTCCGAGATTGAGGGGAATTATGTCAGCCCTTTACGGAACACATTTATGGTTTTTAACTATCATTTAAATCACTATAAATGCGTTTAGTGGGCGGTACGGTGGGCCCTGTCAACCCTTCTCCCCCCAGGCTGACGAGTTTCACTCCCTACCCCAAGAATCCTTCTTTAGTCTTTAATGGATTGCTTAAGCATTTATTTTATGTATGTATTTATTGTCTGTTTACTTACATCATCATTTGTTATGTTTATTTCTACCTGAAATTATGCTTTATTTGCCATTCGTACAAATACTTCTTCCGTTTTGGCACACCCTGTCATGCTCCTTCGTTGTATTCCTTTCTGTGCTCCTGGACAAAGAACTGTCCCCTCACATGGATTTTATCTACCTGTGTGTACGCAGCTTCCACGTTCTCTTGCATCTTTGTCGGCACCCAGATATTCCACTTTTCAGCCACAGTCCAAAAACACGCAGGTAGGTGACAATGTGTCCTTAAATTTCCCACAGTGCATGACTGTGTGCCCTGCGATGGACTGACTTCCCTGCCCGGCGTCCCCCCGTCTTGTGCCCTGAGCTTTCCTGGGATTGGCTCCAGGAACCTTGTACAGGGTACAAGGTTACAGCAAACGGGTGGATAAATGTTGCTTAAAAAGAAATATAGAAACTGAAACACTGGATTTAAACCGAAGAATCGTGTACGTTACTATTGCTCCTTGATTTCTGTTAATTGGAACATCAGACATTTCTAACCTTTTTTTGCTTTCCTTTCTGTAGCCGTCAACAGAGAACAATAACATAAATGAAGCAGACACACTTTGTAACCGTATTAAGAGACGATCGCCCATATCTCTGAGGCCTCATTTGCATCACACAGGCCTGCAGATGAACAAACACACAAGGGAACAGGCTTTTGTTACGCATTTGTAGTCATTAGGGATGTTTGTAGGCACGGCGAGTATGAAAGGTGTGTACAATGCAGGTATCAAAGGGCCACAGTCATCAGGCAGATTAGCGGGGCCCGCCAATCACGGCGCTCAGAAAACGCTTTGGTATATCCTGGGCGGGGATGCCAGCTACACAAACGCTTGCAGTTGAGGCCTAAGGTTTACCCCTTTGAAGGTTAGTCATTTAATTCAGTATGCTTGCTTTGATCTCGTGCATCACTGCTGCACAACAGGTATGCCCCATGTCCCAGGCTCGCAGGGACCTTAGCTGGATTGCCATGGCAATTCCTCGTCGTCTCCTGGCAAGGCTGTGAACACGGGCTGAAACCCCTGATCAGGGGACAGAGCTAAGAGCATTTGCTTCTACGGCAGCAATAAAATAGTCATTAAAATATTGACATGACATAGATCAACACACAGAAATAGTTTATCAAGCTTACGAAAAGCTCATAAGGTATTATAACCTCATGAACACCTTATTAAAGCGCAGTTATGAAGTTTCTTAGGAGTTTCAAAGCGGCAGATTTAGTCAGTAGCTCCTGAGGATTGATATTATCCACCGTACTGCAGGCGTAACATGGGAAAGGCCTCAGCAGATCCGCTCGCACTCATCTCTGATGTAGCTCTGTGAGGACAAACCGTGACCCATCGGCTTCAAGGCCAGCGGTTGACATTCTCTGTAGTTTCATTGATGGTCTCGGCTGTGAACTCCCAGGCGGTTCTCCACCACGAAGGGTGGGTGGCTAACAAAGGGCTTCGCTAAAGTCCACCGCCTACTTTGAAGTTCCGGGGTTGTGTACCTTCATCTGTATGCGGAGTTTAAAGCTCAGCGTTCACGGAAACTGCTCAAGGATAATTCACTCTCTCGTCGTCCTTTGGTCCTCTTCAGTGGATTGACTTGTCACAAAGGTCTTCTGAGCCGACGTTTCCACTTCCTTGATGACGGCGTCATCTCTGACAGACACGGTGCCTGTGGCCCATCTGCCCTAGCATGCACCTGCCCCTGCACCGCTTCTTCTGCAAGTGTCCCAACCTGATATCATGTTGCCTCCTGATGCCCGTGCAGCAGCTGGGAGCCACACACTGTCTCCTCAGCCCTCACAGCCCCGGGGGTTCCAAGAATTCCAGGAGAACATCTCTGCGTGCAGCATCCACTGTCAAGTCTGCTGCTTCAGGGTCTCATTGTAAGGCTGAGGTGTAGGACATCTTATGGAACGTGTCTCCCTTTGGAGCAACTATGAATCTTAAGTTAGGAGTTTTCAACCTTCCAGAAACCAGGGACTCCCAAATGAAAGCAGAGCACAACTAGGGATCCCCTACTATTCTTGTAGTTAACCGACAGTCTGCATTTGCTTGCAGGAAATACAGTCTCACTTTCTCGAACAACATGCTTGGAGTGTTAAAATCAATTCAGCCATCGACGACTGCTTGTCCAGTAGAGGGTCAGGCTGTGAACACGTGCTTATCCTAGGGAATAGGGTCTGGTACAGCCTCGACATGATGTCACAATGAAGTACAGTCCCCTAGAAACTCTCATTCTGTTCTTATAACCTCTTATGGTTACCTTACTGACACTACTTATAGTAATTTTTTTAAGTAGTTGGCAGAGGGCCAGCTTTTACCTGTAACTTTACAGCCTGTAACAGTTGTGGATACACGATTCCACAGTGGCATCTGGGAAATGAAGAGGTGCATCTTTTCTGATTTTTTTTCCCCCAAATCCTCTGCAACCAAAAGGTGCACGGGCAAATGTGATCTGATGCCAGGAAATCGAAAATCAATATTTAATAGTTTTAGTGCCCTTCAAATTATGCTTGACTAACCCATCAAGGACCCACATTGGAATTGGGGGCAGAGGAGCAAGAAGAAGAGACAAGCAAGATCAAATGAGGACGACATGTGAGAATGCATGATCATTGTCCATTCGAGGTCCCTCAAGATCATCACTGAGATCCCAAAGGAACCATCAGGAGCACCTGTGCCCCCGTTTTCACAGCTTCATTATCCTGCGGCCTCAACAGAAGAAACATGCCCTGATCGTCACATCGCTGCAACCTTAGAGCGGGAATCCACAGAATCAGCATCCACGTAAAACTTCATAGATGTCATAGATCATGGCGATGAGGGTGATGATGGAGAGCAATATCAAACATTTGCTGCGAGCAGCTCGCCCATCATGGCCAAGTAATAGCGTGACACTTCATTAAATAAACCGTACAGTATCGACACGGGGGAATACGGCCCTGCACTGCTTTAAAAATCCATCTTACGAAAGATTACACACAACATAAGAAGGCATAGCTTTAAGTAAACGTATGGGGAACATAAGCGGTGACCAAAATCTCACCGCAATCAATCCTAAATCGGGTGCAGAAACCACTCGGCTCTTATCCTTTATTTATTATTTATGTTTACGAAAATCCCACGGTTAACTGTTCTCTACGGCTTTTAAATATGACAAAACATAATCTTCTTTGGGAGAGGAAATTGAAAGCGGAAAAAGAAAGCATACAGGCGGCCCCACTCTGTTCCGTCTAGCTTGTCCCGTCCTTTGTTGCTCAAAGCAGTCAATTAGCAAGCATGGCTAGGGGAACAGTGACACTGGCGGACGCTGGTGATGGTGTTTGTGATTTGCACTGGCGTGTATCCAAGGCGATGCCTCTGACGCGACGGGGCGCCGGGCCTTTAAACGCCGCCAGCCCACTGCCGTCGCAACCACAGGAGCGGCCATTTACCCTCCCCCCCAGGACCCCTGCCTTCCAGTAACACAATACCGCGTGGGGGGGCTCCTTTGTGTTATTTTCTGTTTATTCGGTCGACGGTGGTGCTGGGGGGCTGGGGGGGGGGCAGTCATTCTGCTCAGGTTTGATGTGTTTTCTGAAGCTGTCTGTTGTTTCATCTCTCTTTTTTCCCAGCAAACCTACATAATTCATTCGCGGCGATACCCCCTGCGCTCAGCCCTAATGAAGCTGACTTAACTTGGAAGAAGTTTCAACCAGAAATTAGCTTACCCCTCTGTCTAATTACAGCGAGAGGTCACACGTTCACGTGGGTGGTGCCCTGGTGACCCACAATCGATGACGGCGTTAAGGGTACGGC
>JAODJU010000014.1:3215478-3233694 GCA_026776725.1 Gnathonemus echidnorhynchus
GGGGCCCCCCCCCCCCCCCCCCCCCCCCTTCGCTTTTTACATCCATTGACTGGGCGGATTAATATAAAACACAAAATATCTGCAAACGATTATTCTCACCATTGTGATGGCCCGAAATGTGATTCATTTTATCATTACGACTGATGTCCTCAGGATATGAAATTCAATTGCGGTGATGCATCGCCACGGCAACACCTGCATCCTTCACATGGCCTTCTTGTTTCTTATTTTTTCAGACATAACAATTAGCCTAGGTAACATCGTAACATGTAAATGATAGCAGAAGTTAAGACAATGTTTCATTCCCCGAAGTATTTCAAAACTAAGACTGTAAATTCTATTTAAGGTGATTTCCTGCATATGGGTGGGTGGCTCAGTGGCCCTGAGGGTGGGGATGAGTACTGGTGACTGGAAGATTGCCGGTTCGAATGCTGCGATTCCCAGGACTGATTCTACTCTGTTGGGCCCTTGAGTAAGGCCCTTAATCTGCAACTGCTTCAAGGTGGGTATAATGTTAGCGGGAGAACATTTTAAAACAAATTTGAGGAAGCACTTCTTTACACAGCATGTAGTTAGAGTATGGAATAGTCTTCCTGCTAGTGTAGCGGAAGCTAAAATCCTGGGTTCCTTTAAATCAGAGCTAGATAAGATTTTAACAACATTGAGCTATTAGTTAAGTTCTCCCCAAACAAGCTTGATGGGCCGAATGGCCTCCTCTAGTTTGTAAATTTCTTATGTTCTTATGTTAACCTACATCCAGCCCTTCAAGCAGGTCCTCCTACTTGGAGGGAAAATGTGGGGGTTGGTGGCTGGATTGGCTCTCACGCTGTTCTATTCAATTCAAAATAGGGTGTTGCAGAGGTGTCACCCGCTGCACTGGGGTCCTCATTCCTGAGGTGGTGGGGGGCAGCAATGTGTGTTTCTTACCCTGCATAGATTTCTGAGGAACCCACTTAAGATCTGCGTGTTTCTTTCATACCCAAACATTATTCATTCAGACATGAGGCAGCTTTTCATGTTTGGCTGAAGAACGTAGCTCGTCTCCTAAAGAGCTCTATGCCACCTTACCGTCTGGGTGGATTGGCACGCTGGACCACCTCTGCCTTGGTGCCATGGAGTTATCTTTTTTAATACTAACAGTCATAGTTAATTTCAAGTACTGCAGGGAACACAGGAACGCAGCAATGCAGATCCAGGCGTACATTACTAGTGAAACTAATTATCTGCTGCCAGCAATTTCAATGCAAATTGAGAGTTTGATTATATACTTTGCGTGCACGTGGGTGAGCATACACAGGTTTTGTCATATTAATAGGGACTTTTGAGAAAATTTCTCCACAAAAACAGGGAACCTGGAAAAACAGACACTAAGTGCTAAAATTCTCTCTTTCGTCCAACTTTTTTTTTTTCTAGTTCTGCCGGAAAACTGCTGCAGATCAATAACTGTATTAAAACCAGGCTCCACGGTAAGTCCCCACAAAAACAGCCGTGTGTGTATATTTGGTTCTTTTTTTTAAACGTGAGGTATAGGTTAATACTAAACACACTCCTTACCTCTTCGCGAATCCGTGAATGTAGTTCATGAATAAACACACGAGTCCTGTTTACCTCAAACCAAAAAATAATATCACCATGAGGCTCATGGCTAAACCCTAACAACACAAAGCTCTATGGGACTGAACAAGGGCAACAGACGCATCCATGGCCGCAAATTATGGGGGGACGGGGGGACTGAAACCCCCCCCCAATAACCAAAACCAGCCAATAAAACCCCCTGGACCCCCTTAAATGGGTGGAGACCTCAATCCCCCCCGCATGCTCAACCCAACGTTATGTCCTTTGGACACGTCTGTGACGAAAGGGCGGCTCTGGTGACCCAACGACGGTACAAAACAGGAATCGGCAGAATGCAGAGCAAACTGACCAAATTAAAACATTTTAAGACAAAAGCTCCTCGAAACTGTGAAGAGCTTCTCATTCCACTACCCGGTACGTCCCGGGTTCGTGTTCGACCAGAAATGGAATCCACTTTCTGTACCCGGGTGTTCTATTCAGGGTCGTGGGGGGTCTGGAGCCCATGGGCTCAGAATCCAAGATGGCTGCGCTCTTTATCAACAGGCATGAAAGTTTAGTACTATTTATTAGCACTTTCGCGTTATATGTGTCTCATTAAATCAGTCGTATGCACAGTGCTGACCAGTCACTATCCGTCCACGTGTTGCTACAGTGTTTTCATGAGCAAAGTACCGCATGATGTGCTGATATCCTGTGTTATTGCTAACAATGGCTAACAATTAAATAACTGGGGCCCGTTTCATTAAGCTTTCTTGCTCAAGCGGACAACTTGTACTCCAGGCTACATGTAAGTAAACGAAGGGAAAGACCCTTTATACTGGGGTGAATTAAGTCCGACAAGGTATCTGGCTAAGCAAGAAATGCTTATTGAAATGGGTCCCTGGTACTGTTAAATCGCTTTCCAGCTTGCTGTACTGTGTCTGACGTCATTCCCAGTTCCGAGTTCCAACCTCCGAGGTAAATGGAATAACTTGTGTGAACTGTGGAGGGTTAACTATAGTACCTGGAGGAAACCCCATCACGACACGGGGAGAACATGCAAACTCCACACACATGGAGCCATGACGGAGACTCGAACCCTGGTCCCAGAGGTGCAAGATAACAGCTATAATCACTGCACCAGGGCGCCACCCCAAGGTTAAAAAGAGAACTGCGGAATATACTTTTTTGCCATTTGTTCACTTTAGCAATTGAATGGATTAATTTTATCTGAGTCATACTGCAACGTGACTTTATTTCCAAGGTCTTTAAGTTGGTCACTATTTTAGACACAATATGCAACTGTAGTTCACAGTTAATGTAATTTACTCACTATTTTACATTTATAACATGCAAACCGTAGTTCACTTACTGTACCTTACCTAGTACTTTAAGTCTATAATCTTCATACCACAGTTCCCAGTTACTGCAATTTGCCCACTATATCATTCCCAAAAGACCCATACTGTAGCATATTCTTACAATTTCCAGCTTTTATCTACGCTATAGTCACCCTGCCAGTAAGATTGCCACAGCAGATATTTTGCTCCAGAGGTCCATCATAATAAATTAAAGAATAAATCTGCAGTCTACATAATAAATCTCAGCCCACTACGTTATAACGTAGCCAGACTCATCCCTTGTCGCCCTGTATTAATTATTTCAGAACTCGCAGGTGCAAATAGTAATGTTTACTCAATCCTCCATTGTATTAATTAAGCAGAGTCTCTGCAAAATGCATAAATCATGAACAGGCAGAGATAAGATGAGGGTATCAGGGCGTATCAAGGCAAACACTCTGAAGAATAAGAGACGTCTTGCTTTTGACCTCATTCTCCACTTGTTACCTTTAGAGACCCATATAAAATCATAGGCTGGCATAGAGAGACTCCCTGTTTTACCTACATAACTTAACAAAGCCATCCAGGCTATGGTGACTGTCTCACACCTGAAAGCATATAAATCACCGTCTTTTGGCCCCATGTCAGGATAATAACCTCCTGACATTCAACACCTAGTAAGTCCTCAAAGCTACTCAAGAAAAGTCTGGAAACTGACCATAGAGCAGCCCAGTGATGGAAACACTTACCACTCTATAAACAGCTTATTTAATACATTTTTTAAATTATTATTTTTTCATGTGCTACTAGGAAGTGTGGGACTGCACTAATTCACTGTGTTTATGGCCTGTTTTGCTATATGCTCTTTATGGTTTAAGTCACTTAATGCTTAAAAAAGCACTGAAATCTAAAAACATACATGTGAATGTAAACAAGAATCCAATGTGCACGCGGAGTATTTGCCTAGCTAATTAGATGACTTTCCGTTAAATGAAATGCATTAGTTTTTTTTTTTCCACCCACCTGGGGAAAACTCAACCTCCATCTCTACATGATCTCCATAATGCACTGTTTACTTTCGGAGGCGCGTGGCGCATTTGGGAACTTTGCGTGAAGGGGGGGGTGGCAGCGTTTGAAGTGAGTGAGTGCGGACGTGTTAACGAGAGAGTGGATCAGCTGCTGCGGATGATCGCAGAAATATATATAAACACACACATAACGGCAAGGAAAACGAATCGGGCGTGAATCGGCGAACGATAACGATGCACATCTGATTTAAAATTTACGCGCGATTAGCTGAGATGGCACGGCATAAGCAAACGAACGGGCTAAAGCGTAAGCGGGAGAAACTCCGGGGCTGTGTGCATCAAAGTGGACGAGCCTGCAGCCTGTCCGCTGGGGTCATTGTTATTCAGCACAATGAAGAGCCTAGTTTCAGGGGGGGCTGTAGATTTTATGATTGAGCGTTTGAAGGCCAGGATTATGAACGATTCCTGCTCGTCTGAGAAACTGCTGCTTTGTGTAGCAGGAGACTGATAACGTGTGTGCAGATTTTCATTGGCATTTTAATTTTTTTTTGTTATCATTTTTTATTTGCATTTGGAGGTATTCATATTCTTCACCGATAGCTCGGACGTTATCGCATCGCTGAGGTTTTCACGAGCGCTATGTGGTTTAAAGGGGGTCAGTGTCGTCGGAAAAGCACAAGCGATCTGAAGAGCTGTATGCTGGGAGAATGAAACGTTTGTCATCATGCCTGCATTTTTCAGTACAGGATATACAGCGTTTAATGCGATAAACACCCTGTTTACGCAAGACGGTAGCATAAATACATGCAGATGATGCACCTAGACGGCAGCTTTTAATTATCACTAAACAGCAAGAGGGAAGGTGTCTTGATTTATACTGGCACCTAACCTACTTCTGCATGTGCAGATATGGAAATGTTCTCATTTCTGAATTCACCTTTTTCTCAAATTCATCATCACTTTCACTAACATGGAGGTCTGATCTTATGTGTCAAACCCATTTGTTTGCCACATTTTGTTCTGGATTATAATGGAATATATATTAAATGTCTCACAAGACGTGTGGCAAGTACTGTTAGGAAATGCCGCTTAATATTTGGGGCGGGGAATCGGCAGTTGAAGACAATGTGACTGTTATCGGAAGGTCATCTGTTCGAATCCCAAGGTCAGCAGAGTGATTTTACCATTGGAAACCCATGGGCCCTTCACGCCCAACTGCTCGAGGGACTGTTTGACCCTGATATTCCAATTGGATGAAAGTGCCTGCTAACTGAAATCTAATATTGCGGTAATTTGCAGAAGGAATGCACAGGTTTTTAGGAACAATCCACATGTCAGGCTAGCCAAGAGACAACCAGGACTAGAAGGGGGGAGCAGGTACATATAGACACATACATCTGAACAGTAACCCCCCCCCCACAAAGATTTACGGCCTACACACAGCACCCTGCCCCCACCCCCGGCCCATGGGGACAGATCTGCAGCAAACACAAATATTTGCGGCCAGTAGTTTTACTGCTAAAAGGCCCACCCAGGTCCATTATGACGAGGTTTATATGCCTCTTTCTTTATACATCATAGAAGCAGGGTTCCTACAGAGATCTTATGTACTCAGTGTTCACACCTGAGGCAGCCATGGAGCGCGATTTGTCACCAAAAAGGCTGCAGGTCCTATTCTCCACGGGGGCTGTGATGTTCTGCCCCTGAGCAAGGTGCTTACCTGAATTGCTTCAGAGAGGGAGGGAAATCAATCTTAAAAAGGGTCTCTCCCCAGCAACTGCCTGATATCAAAAGCAATAAAGAGATCTTGTGAAATAATAGAAACCAATCGCTTAAAAAGTATGGTTTAGTCTTAGTCGCACTCTGGCTGGGAACGGAGGCGATGCAGAATTCATAACGCAGAAACCACATTATGATTAGCTGTCAAGCTCCGAAATCCAGGACAAAAAGGCCAGCGTTCTGATTTGCATTTTTTTTCTTCCCAAGGATAAAAGAGGATGATGGAAGGGAAAAAAAATTACGTTCCGATGAGAAACACTGCATGGAATTGTAATTACTCTCAGGAAATGTGTTTCTAGAGCCTTCCATAGTGACCCCTCACATACCTCACATTGTATGAGTGCTTAAGACCAGAGAGGCTTGGTGGGTTTAGAAGGTAAACTCCAGACAACTGCAGGTGGAAAGACCTCCCAGCGAACATGCTGGAATGTTCCGCCATGTGCAGCCAGGAAGATTAATTGAGATCATATTAATTTTCGATATGAGGCACTCGAGAATTTGCATGCGCACCAATTACATTCAGATCCAGATATAGTGCGCCAAGAAAGTAGGCCTTTGAGCAATTAAAAAGATTACTGATAAGGCAGCGCTGCGTAATTCCACACTATGCTAGAAACTACCACGACTCGCATTGGTAACAAGATTTCGGAAGGGGGTTTGTGGGGACATGCGGGTGTAAGGTTTCGTCGTAATAAGGTAAAATTTTAGTCAGTTCAATTAGACGTTTTTGCATATCCAGGATAGTGTGGCACTCAGAATCCATCTTTGGCATAAGTTCATGAAAACGAACACTGATAATGTTTATTTTTTTTCTCTTTTTCTATTTATCCTGGGTTTGGACTAATAAGTAAATAAAAGGCGAAGATAAAAACATAGTCGCGCACTTCAGACATATTTACAGACACATTTCAATCACCCCTTTGGAAAGTTAACGCTACCTGCGCGCGCTTCTCTAAGGACGGGGCTTGGCAAAGCGCGCGCTGTTTTTCGTGCGCACCCGAATAAAGAAAAAGGGGAACTTGTGTGACGCGGCTGCCATGTACCAGCTCATGAATTGAAAAGCTGTGCATGAAAATGAAACGGCTCATTAGCGTTTACAAGCTCAAATCAGCGTGTTTAAACGCTACCTTTCATCTGTCGTGGTACGCGGAGCCCCGGGTCCGACAGCCTCCCGCTGAGGTGATGATCAGGGAACCTCGCCGTCATCCCAGCACGGGATCCCCGGGGACTCCCTCGGCGCGCGCCGAGGTTTAGTGCCGCCCCGACTGACCAGGCGGCATGGCCGCTGGCGCACTGCGCGCAATCCCTGGGCAAAGTCTAAGTGCGCTGCTTTTAATTACTAATAAATATGCATAATAATTTAGGGCGAGTTTTTAGCAGAAGAAGTAGACGTTTTTAGCATCAATCTATATGTATTACAGTAATTTAATGTTACGTTTAGTATACGTTTCACATTTATGTTTTAAAAATGAATGACCAAGATTAATCTGCCTTTCATTGTTTATTAATTTTTAAATCTTCTTTTCCTCAAGGTTCTGTGAAAATGCAGCCTTGCTGATTATGCTTAAATATGAAGATAAGTGTGAAATGTAAAGATAATGTTGCTTGAAACTCAATCAAATCTTAAATGAAAATGGCTGAATGAGTGAAATAATACAGTATGGTATAGTATGGTACAGTATAGTATGGGATAGTATAGTATAATAAAGTATAGCATAGCGTGGTGTAGTGCAGTGCAGTGTAGAACACCAGGTATTCGCTGCTCCTGATTGCTTGATTATTTCATTGAGTTGTGTTGGCAAGGAGCAAAAATGTGGATTGTTTGGGGGTCCCCTAGGACTGGGATGAGAAAGTCTGATATATAGTATAGTAACATAGAGGGTCATAGTGAGAATGCAGTCTAATCAGAGTTGGAAATTACTAGCTGCTACAATAATAGTCTGCCCAGCCTGTAAGAAGCCCTTAAGTATCATCTCTTGAATCATCCTTTTGTCTAAACAGAATTGATTGATTTATTATTAAGGCCTACCAGAAGGAGTGGCTGTGTTTCTGTGTGCATTTCAGAATAACAGAGAGCAGACTGTGTTGGTGACAGTATCCCCGAGGTTTGACCTCTGGGGAAGTGCTCTCCAGCCTTCACCAGTGAAGTGAACGTCGGCCTCCACAATAAAGGACACAGCGCCTTCACCAGTGAAGTGAACGTCGGCCTCCACAATAAAGGACACAGCGCCTTCACCAGCGAAGTGAATGTCGGCCTCCACATTAAAGGACACAGCGCCTTCACCAGCGAAGTGAACGTCGGCCTCCACATTAAAGGACACAGCGCCTTCACCAGTGAAGTGAACGTCGGCCTCCACATTAAAGGACACAGCGCCTTCACCAGCGAAGTGAACGTCGGCCTCCACAATAAAGGACACAGCGCCTTCACCAGTGCCCCCGTCGCTTGGATAGAAATGCTGCTGAAACAAAGGTTGTGGTAAAAAAAAAAATCAATAGAGCAGTGCAATATGTCAGTTGAAATGTTTGTTCTACATAGACTTTTAAGATGATGAAATCAGGTTCAAACCTATACCAGTTCCCATCGTTGTAGGTGCAGCTGACTCAGCTGAAAATATCAGAGCAACGAGAGGAACATTTTCAAGGACCGTGGAGCTTTTCCACAGTATAAATCTGCACTATTCCTGATTTTAAATCATGTCTGATTACACAATCAGAATGCGACATTGATATCAGGGCGTATATCTGTACAGTCCATCTAGATATCACATGACCACAGGAGGGAACAGACTTCTATTCAAACTAAACAGTGCAGAAATGCTTTCTTGGAAAAACATTTTGATTCTTGTAATAATGTCAGTGTTGACACAGTTTTTCTACCTCACGATACATACCTACATGCGTCATCTACATTCCTCCCTCAAAGAAATGTGATAGGGCACACGTTTAGGCCAAATGTGCGTCTCAGTGCTATTTAAATGTGAGGAATTAACATATTACTCATATATATAATTATATATATGTAAAATGTCATAATAAAATTCCATTTGGTGGGAGATATTTATAATGCAATACATGCATTTATGTATTCTATAAACATGTTGTTTACTTTCCCTGTTTTTTTTATTGCCCCTGGAGGCTTCGCAGTTTAGCGCTAAGCACCAATTAAGCCATTCAGAGGTTACAAAGCCAGAAGCCCTACACTGGAAGACCCTTTAAACTTTGCATATTAAAAAAAAGCACATGTTGCCTTTTTATGTGGTGGGATTTTATTTTCTAAGGGAAGAATAAAATACTAATTTACTTTTAATGAAGAGTGGCAAATCATTTATTTAAAATTATTGAACCGGCGACCCACTAAAATGGATCGTGTAGCTACATCGATGCAGGTGTCACTGCCAGTGTGGAATCGCTCACCATTGTCTGACCCTCTCCGTAATGCCACCTGGGAATTTAATTTAAGGAGGAAAAAAAATCTGCCATAAAGCCAGGCCCAGTACTGCCCCCGGAGATTGATTTTTTTAAAACCGTGGTTTTGCGTTACGGGATTCAGGTCTAACAGGCCGTCCTGAAGTGTGCAACAAGTCGGCGCTAATTACGACTGCCGTGTTTGCGCTCGACAAAGGTCAGCTGCACCCTGGTTGGGGCCCGTTATGGATTTACCATTTCTCCATCTTACGCTACGATCAATGCTATGCACTCTGGTGAGTCGCGTGCTGTCAGGGCCTAGCTAAAAAACGTATACACACTAGACCAGGAATGATAACAATACAACATGAAAGATGAAAGAAGATTATCGGAAATGGAAACTCACCTCTAGCCTGTCCACTATCTTGTATCATGTGCTTTTTGGAAAAGGCTCCCAGTTCACTATGTTCCTCAGCAGTTGGATGGATGGATGGATGGATGGATGGATGGATGGATGGATGGATGGATGGATGGATGGGTAATATGCATTATTTTTCAACCGATTACAATACCTTGCATCGTCAGTTAGAACACACTGAAGTAGATATTAACTTTACACTATACAGTTCTCGCTCCTGTGTATCTCTGGATTGATGTTGGCCAAGACCTGCATCTCAGCAGCAGGTAAATGTGGCTACGGCGTGAGGCACTCCTGGGGAATGCCGGGCCGTCAGCCAGGCTAGCTATATCAGGCTAGCTATATATATATATAGGCAGCATAAGCTAACTGTGTGACACACCTACAGTGTTCCAAGGATTATTGCAGGGCTTCCTTTCCTTTGCCCATTTCCAGTGCTCCAGTTGAACGAAAACCATAAGAGGAAAAGACAGTGCAGTGACCACTAAGACGGACAGGGGGCAGCACACTCACTCGGTGATTTTCAGAGGTCACCAATAGCTCCTGTCTGTGCCATGCGTACTCTTGCACGTGTTACCTCTCTTAACATTGGACCCCGGACCAAAAGGAATCCAATCTCTGACCAATCGTATTAGCCCGCACAGATTCCTTTACCTGGCCTCTGCACAGGATGGGACAGGATGTCTCTCCTAACTTCATTTTTCATAATTTACAGCTCATTCCTAATGAAAATAACTCTTCATTTATCTAAAGAAAGGGAAACTATTACGGAACATTTCTCAGGACTGGGGTCTTCAGCATAATTCAGTTTCATCGCTACGGGTAATTGGGTGAAAGTGTTACACTGCCATCTACTGTCAGGGCCTGGAAGTCATCAGCCTCATCCACCTCTTGACAGCAGCTGCAGAAGCAGTGAAGGATAAACGTGTGTTCGCAGGAATTAAGCTGATATTAAGGTGCGTGCGTGTGTGTGTGCGCAGGTGCGTGCACGTGTGATGGAAGCACCATTTCATATTTCACAGCGTGCTTTCACACCGTTGCATTACAGAAGGACCCCAAGTTCGAGATTGTGCATGGGATTCGATATGCCCTGTCTCAGCTGTGAAAACAGAGGCTGCCTGTTGTTGCTCGAATCATGATTATTGTGATAAAATGTCAGGCGGCCGTGTCAGATTGGAAGTCCAATAATGACAGCTGCATATATACAGTGTCTTTTGCACACAGACCTGCATCACTGGGCTGAAATGAAAGCAGAGTCAATGTATGTCCAGAAAGAAAGACAGCAGATTCCTCGAAGGCTACGGCACTCTTCAACTTGACTGATTTGTCATTTCTGTTGCTAGTCCTTAACATTCAGCTATCAAGAAGATAATTATCAGTGCCTTAAGGTGAACTCTGTGACGTTCGGCCGTTCCATCCTTATTGTGTCAGGCTATCATAAAAATATAAAGGTTTAATTCAAGATTCCACAAAGCATTTTGGTCCAGTAAGTAAACTAAATTTACTATTTGTCAATTATTTAAATGCTCAAAGCATGACTATTTTACACTGCATTAAGGATTCAGTATCAGTAGCTAGAGTGTGTGTGTGTGTGTGTCTGTGTGTGTGTGTGTGTGTGTGTGTGTGTGTGCGCGCGCGCGCACGTGTCTGTGTCTTCCCACTTCTGCCCGTTTTCCACCCTGGACCTTTGCGAGAGATTGGCCACTCACCAGTGTTCCCATGACCCCTGATAGGCTCCGCCCCCCATCCTGGCTGAGTTCAGGTGAAAGTCACTTCTCCCCCACCAGGGACGGACTCGAGCTCACTTGCAGCAAATCTGAGCAATACAGTATGACTGTGCTTCAGCCTCTTTGGGCTGAGTGCTGATGTTTCCCGCAGTCGCCTGTAACCCAAAAGGCATGACAATCTACCTACACTAGCCATTCGTCTCCATAGTCACATGTATTGAAGTCGCCCATCGATCTGGTTTTACTTATTGAGTTACATTTCCCTTTGATTTGTCCTTCCCTCTGAAAGTCATAATGTAAAGGTCACCCCAGCTAACTTACAAATCAAATATACTTTTTTTCCCCCTCCAATTAGGAGCCAATCGACTTCCTTCGACCAAAATAGCCGGAGTGTTAACCTGCCGGGTTTATCTCATGTGCTGTAAATGGCTGCCATCACCACGGGGGCCACGTGGACGTGTGTGAGAGTGCAGAGTGCACAACCTGAAATGAATTTGCTGGTGGTGACAGAAATTACTGTGACTGACGGTAAACTAGAGACGATATAACAGCCGCGTGCCAGTGCAAAATTACGTGTTACGGGATTTAAGCACATTTCGAGTCATTAGAGTCTACATAGTGGCTGAATTAATAAGGGTTTACGACAAAAATTAAACTCACACTCAGCTGTCATATTCATTATCTCATTACCCATCTGTTTACAGGTAATTCCGACGTAACGAAGGGTCTCTGTCTCTCTTAACCACATTGCGCTGTGTGTGTGTGTGTGTGTGTGTGTGTGTGTGTGTGTGTGTGTGGATGACCTTCATTGTGGTGAAATGCACCATTATTACTCCATTGATGATATTAAATGTAATCATATAAGGAAATACTCAAACTGTAAGGAATGAGCTCTGCCTGTTACTAGCTTACGGTTGTATCTGCGTACTCTGGTGCAGCTACATTAGATCAGAGAGACATTTTTCTTGTGTGGGTGATGCATGCTGAAGAGTGTCATACCAGGTTTGTTTCGCCATATTGCTACTGAGGACATTTTTATTGAACACTTTATATAAACAGCTTGACTGTAAGAATTTGATTCACCTCACTGTTTGTTGATGGAGAAGTGACCTTGACAGCTTTTAAATGTGTGGTTTAAAAAAAAAAATCCTATTTTTCTTCCCTTTTCTTGCTGATGTTAAAAATATGAAGAATATCACTGTGATGCAACAATGTTTGGTAAGGAACTGGGCCCACTTTGATGTCTCGCCTGTGTAGAAGATGCCGTTAGGTAACTCTGTTGTGAGACCTCAGAAACAAGACTCAGAGATGTTCAAAGACATATTTTTTTGCCATTAGAAGTAATCTTAGAGGAGGCGTTAAATGCCCGTGGTGTCATCAGAACCACGGCGGCCTAAAATAATTCAGCTTCTTCTCCCAGAATTCCTTTATAGGGACCTCAAATTAATTGATTGGCCTGAATCGATGCTGCATGAAGAAACGTCATTGGCTGCCAATTTGAGTCACGTAGCTGATCCGTACCTTTTACTTCATCGTAAACCGTCTGAAGGCGAATCGTCCAGAACCGCTAATACGGTCGCCGGCTATTGTGAGCCTGGAACCTATTACAGGAAACACAGGGCATGAAGACAGGTGCATGCTGGTCCGGATGGTAAGGCACACTCTCACACAGTGGGTAGATTTAGAGGCACCGGTTCACCAAGCCGCAGTTTTTGGATCGCAGGAAGAAGCTCACGCAAGCTTGGAAAGAATATGTGAGTTCCGATTCAAGCCAGAATCCTGGAGGTGCAAAGTTATGGTGCTACACACCAAGTCACCCTCTCGTGTGGAAAAACATTAAAAAGAGGAAACGATGGGTGTGAGATCCCCCTTCCAAGCTAACATCTACCGCTGTTTTCCCATCGGGATTAAAGGGCCGCTCGATTCACAGCTTAGCATAGCATCTTAATGCGGTCGTACCTCCACAGCCGGAACTTTCCACACCTGCCTCCATTCTCTGTCTTCACTGCTCACCCCTCACTATTGACCACATCATCTACCACTTAGGGGGAATGAAGTCAATTTCATATAATCAGCGCTCACACTGTCCTCCACTGCAGCCAAGAGTTAATCACTCAGGCCTGACGAGATTGACTGGGTTCGTCTCCCCCGATATTGGGCTAATCCATCGGATGACCCTCATCCGCACAACCCTGTCTAAGACTGCACCAAGTTCTAAAACAGTGTTCCCTATTAATTAACAAAATAATCCTGGGTTTATGAATGGAATACAAAGCTGAAAGAAGGCTTTCCTTCAGATTATTATAAGATTATTCGTTCCCAAAAGGAAGGATATATCTTATAAATTCTCTCATCCTAATTAACGCTTGGATACAAGAAACTCTTAATTCTTATTTGTTTCTCCAGGGAGCCAAGGGCAAATTGTAAAGTATGAGAGCGGCTGGCGAGTGACAGCTAATGTCGAAAGTAATTCAGCTATGCTTTTCGAGACGGGGTGCCATTACTGAAACAAAGGCAGCGCGGCATTTAATGCGATGCCTCCACGCCAGAGAGACATGGAGGCTGGCATTTGTGTTCCTGCGGGATATTTTTACACAGTTTACTAGCGGAAAATGCCCCCGGATCCCACTCCATCGAAGCAGAGCCGGGGTTTTTTCCAGCGGCAGGGTCAGGCTGATCCCTGACGTGTCGCATGTTATCTGTCAGGTGAGCTGTACCTCTGTATGGATGTGGTTGTACTGCCTTGCCGGAAATCCCACCGCTCTATTCTAATCTGCTGCCACGCCGCAATTAATGCGTTCAGGGGAGATCTCTGAAGAGCCACAGTGCCACCTACTGGTAGCCAACGGGCCTTCTGGGTAAATTCGAGGGATTCCTTTGATAGAGATGAAGCGAATATTTGATGCACTCGTTACTTTCCTTGTCGGGGGTGAGACCCAGGAAGACGTCACCAACAAGTTAAGCCTTCACAGACAATAGTGAAGACAGGAGAAAAGAAAGCCATGTTTGTAGGTTCAGATCAGGCATACAGAGATGTGTCAAGTGCACAACAGTGCTCCTGTTGGTTTTTAAGGAGGCTCATGAAGAATGGAGACATCTCCCACCCTTCATGTGGAAACCCATCTTTCCATTCCAGGTGTAAATATTCATGTCAAACACTCATTTCTGTCTGCTCCATGCATGTCACATCTAAGGGCAATGTCCTTGCAGTCTTTAGCATCCTTAAAACACACAGAGGTTAAGATGTGGTTTTAAAATTCTGTCTCTGAATGTGTCCGGTGTCAGAATGAGGAAAGTTGCAGGGTGCTTCAGAGTCAATGCTTCCTGCCCTAGACTTATGACCGCTGAAGTTATCAACCATACCTTCACCTATTACCAAATGGACTTGCAGTTTACCTGGCTTAATTATCATTGTAGTTTGTCGTTTTAGTATGTCTGGATATTTACAGATAGGATACAGGTTAACAGTGCTGATGAACACATTAGATGACATAGGCAGCTGCCTAGTATATACTTGACTGGGGGGGGGAGGGGGGGGACTCACCTTGCGGGGTGCTGGTGGTGAATCTTGCCTGGGGTACCACAAGGACTTTGACCGGTACTATGCAGAAACCTATACTGGATAAACAGTTATGGGGGGTGCATGGCTTGACTACTGGTTATACTGGCATCCCATTCTGACTGTCCCCGGACAGGTGCTTATGTCTCCCGGTAGACATTCCAGGGACCCCCCCCTCCCCCCCACAGGGATGGATAAGTAACCATGGAGAATGGACTGAGTATAAGATGAAAATAACGGCTGAACTTGTTCAGAACAAAAGCAGTTTCTTGCCTAAGATTTGATTTGGTTAACTTGTATCTCTGTTTCCTTAATTATTACACGGTCCTCCAGAATGTAGGCACAAAATCTGTTTAAAAATACTCACGGGCAGAATTTTATTCTTTATAAGGAAGAAAATAGTAGGAAGGGGAAAAAAGAGGAGACAGATTCTGACGTGTGACCTCAAACGAATCTGCAGAAGCCTTCATCTCGCTCAAAATCCCTTTGGCTTCATCAGGCAGACGCGCCAACGGCCGAGTGAGAAAAGGTTATCGTCTCGGATCTGATTAGCCAGCGGACGGGGATCGTCAAACAGCCGCCTTCGCTATCGCGCCGAAGGAGGTGCAAATGTGGCCGCTCGTTAACAGACTGCGGAACAGGAATCTGGCGGCGGCGCCGTGACAGACGACACCACGGCTCTCCGGCACCTTGCGGAATCTTCCAGAAAAAAAACTTTATCAACACTCATGACCTTAGACGCTGACACATTTGCATAGGGTAGGCAAACACAAACTTTTCTTGCATAGACTGAGCTTTAAATATAGCATTAGTCCATCTTCCATACCAGACTTCTCAAGGTGCAGCAGGTCCTCCTCAGTAAATTTTGTGTGATTGCAAGGGACACTGAAAATGGGGGCACTTTCAGTCATTTGAAAAAGGGGCAGATCCTCAGGCACCCTGAACTCCCTCCCCCCCCGTCCTCCATAGCCACTTATTCAGTACAAGATTTCAGTGAGCCTGGATGCAAACCCAGGAAGCACAGGGCACTGGGTAAGGAAACACCCTGGATGGGATCATCATCGGGGAGCAGGTCATCATAGACAGGTCATCATGGAGCAGGTCATCATGGAGCAGGTCATCATGAAACAGGTCATCATGGAGCAGGCCAGGTCATCATGGAGCAGGTCAGGTCACCATGGAGCAGGTCATCATGAATCAGGTCATCATGAAACAGGTCATCATGGAGCAGGTCAGGTCATCATGGAGCAGGTCAGGTCATCATGGAGCAGGTCATCATGAATCAGGTCATCATGAATCAGGTCATCATGGACAGATCATCATGAATCAGGTCATCATGGACAGATCATCATGAATCAGGTCGTCATGAATCAGGTCATCATGAACAGGTCATCATGAAACAGGTCATCATGAATCAGGTCATCATGAACAGGTCATCATGGACAGGTCATCATGAATCAGGTCATCATGGACAGGTCATCATGAATCAGGTCATCATGAAACAGGTCATCATGGACAGGTCATCATGAATCAGGTCATCATGAATCAGGTCATCATGAATCAGGTCATCACGAATCAGGTCATCATGAATCAGGTCATCATGAATCAGGTCATTGTGCACAGGTCATCATGAATCAGGTCATCACGAATCAGGTCATCATGAATCAGGTCATCACGAATCAGGTCATCATGAATCAGGTCATCATGAATCAGGTCATTGTGCACAGGTCATCATGAATCAGGTCATCACGAATCAGGTCATCATGAATCAGGTCATCACGAATCAGGTCATCATGAATCAGGTCATCATGAATCAGGTCATCATGGATCAGGTCATTGTGCACAGGTCATCACGGGTCAGGCACAATTTAGCAACACAAACCCACACAAACACAGGTAGACACTCACATGTGGACACAAATTTAGCGGCAGGATTGAAATCCTCAATATGGTGTCGCCCACTAAACCACTGAGCCACCCAGTATAAACAGCACCTGTGCTGTTGTTTCCATTTGCTTCATCCATGAATGAGCCATTTCTTTCCCCAGGACAACATTGACGACATCATCTACGCCTGACCGCAGAGCCTCTCTTCCCGAGACACTTTTATTTCTTTAGTTTCCTACACGGGGGACATTTGTCTGAGCAGATGGAGTGCGATGTGATTATCTGTTTGTGGCGCAGCACGGCGCCGCCCCAGAGGGCCCCCGGCCGCTTCAGCGCGATCGACAGCTGAAGTGGGGGGGTGGGGGAGGGGAGGTCACACAGGATAGTACCTATCCGTCATCCTTGGCCCTCCCCGGGACCAGAGAGCGAGGGCAGCGTGGAAAGCCAGGTCCCAAGCCGTGTATCTGGTACAGGGAGCAGGTCAGGGAGGTGTGTGTGAGGCCCATGACCTAAAAAGCAAAAGGCCTGCCCCCCAGGTGTCGAAGTGAGAGTCACAGTGAGAGGCCAGCCCCCCAGGTGTCACAGCAAGAGGCCAGCCCCCCAGGTGTCACATCAAGAGGCCAGCCCCCCAGGTGTTACAGCGAGAGGCCTCAGGAATCACAGCAAGAGGCCAGCCCCCAGGCATCATAGTGAGAGGCCTGCCCCCAGGCATCATAGTGAGAGGCCTGCCCCCAGGCGTCATAGTGAGAGGCCTGCTCCCAGGCATCATAGTGAGAGGCCTGCCACCCAGGCATCATAGTGAGAGGCCAGCCCCCAGGCATCATAGTGAGAGGCCTGCCACCCAGGCATCATAGTGAGAGGCCTGCTCCCCAAGAATCACAGTTTCATCCACTATTTGCAGCTGCAGGTTGAAATATCCCAACTATTAGCCTGATTCATATCCATCAAAGCCATGCAGTTCAATTGTACAAAAGAGTGATCTGATCTGAGGATGTATATAGTTTGATTTATATAATTAGGTAGGATAATTTCCATTTTCTGATGACCAATAGTAGTGTGTAAATGTAAATATTACCCGTTCCAGTATGTTTGGTTTTGCCTTTATAGTTGGGAGGAACACGTATAGACTTGTTTTGGATTCATTTAGTTACAGTGAGAATATCCTCCCATATGAATGACTGAAAAATAAAATCACACATATATTCCATTGCTAATTATATTAAGAATTCAATCCATAAAGCATACTTGCATCCAGTGTCCTGACCGACACACTGCAGCATCAGTGAACTTCAGTGAAATCATCAGCACTCATTTTATACGTTGATTTATAAAGGTTTGACTATTTCTCTGGTATTTATGAAACTGTGGTCACAGAAACTCCAGCAAGACAATGAGCAAACTGCTTTTGAAAGAGGATCCTCGTGCAAAATACAGCAGCACCACTGGCGAGACTAGTTTTTGGTGGCAGGACACGACGGGAGGGACGTGATCTGTTAGCGGGACGTCCAAAGCGCCCCTG
>JAODJU010000014.1:3239692-3249807 GCA_026776725.1 Gnathonemus echidnorhynchus
CAGTTCTGAAGGCGAAAGGGGGTCAAACACCGTATTAGTATGGTGTTCCTAATAATCCTTTAGGTGAGTGTATTTATGACATGTTATGATACTCGCATGACGACAGGCAGCGAAATACCTGTGTATACCTCTGTTTGATTTGTGGTTCCAGTATGTAGGGTTTAGCATCATACATATATTTGCCCATCGTTAATAGCCATTCATTTACGTCATTCACATTTGTTATTATTACACATCTCATTGAAACTTTTTATGAGGTCATTTCCCCTGCCCCTCCCCCAACGTACTCTGACAGCTGTCATTGGTCAGATGACAGCGGCCCCTCCCGCCAGCGTGAAAGCAGGAGGGTCCAGCCTCAGAGAGACGTACACCACTAGTAAGGAAATTAAGGTCTGATTTATCCTTCGTGTGTTTCCTGATACATTAATTATCAGCTCGGTTACAGCGCAATGGGCTAAGCACACCACGCATGCGCAGTCTGTCATAAACGACGTAATGAACATGTATTTACGCAATTAACTGGAGATTAATCAATTCTTAACGATTTTCATTAATTCTTTGCCCCAGTGGAATGTGTCCAGTTAACTATTTAAGGTTGTAATTAGTGCTGTGTAATTTGCATTATGGGTTACTTCCACTATAAATAATTACCCATTTGATTAATGTTTTAATAGTTTTATTTTTTTTTCCCTGGGAAGTGAAATGTATTATAATCTATTCTGTAAATGCACTTGTACTTTGTGATCCGATGCCCGGAAAAATGCAGTTTTTTTCAGAGGCATTGCAACGCAATGAAAAATACATTTTTAAAAAAACTTGAAGCACTGCGCCCCTCTACCTAAGTTGAGAAATTTACTATCGAAGGTGTAAAATGCGATTAGCCATGTTAGTGTTCAGCGAATACGTTTGATCGATCACTAAAACTTCTTGTCCCTTTCAAGAGGATAAACTGTCACATGACCGTCACTTCGACCACGAGGCTTCAGGATGCTGACCGACCGATAGGCTGCCTCTCCGGACCAGGGCTTATTAGTTTCCCCTTAATAAGTAAAATGGTCGCTCAGAACCCCCAACCATTCTTTTCCCGCCGGTAATTTCCATGGAATACCCATCCTGGAGTTTTATTACAGCCCCGCTTTTCACATTTAGACGGAAATATATCTGCCCCGCATAACACGTGTAAAAAATGCTCGCGAAACACAAATGAAGAAACAAGGGGAAATTGAAGATTTCATTTGCACTGGCATAGTCATTAGTATTTTTTTCCATCGGGACTTCACAGACGGCAGTAGATTTATACCGAAATGTCGAAATGCCACTTTGTAACATTTCCGTAGCTGATCTATGAATGCATTAAAAATCCGTGCGGAAAGAAACGTACATTTTCTATAATCATCAGGAACGTCCACTTCTGTTTAAATCTTTGTCGCTATGTTCTGCATCTGGGGTGACTATCATACTATTTGGTTAAACGGGTAAAAAAAAATGCATTTGATGTAAATCTCATTTTTAATTCAAACAAAAATCAGTGCTCAGAGCGCTGTCACGTTGGGGAAATGATGAGATGAATTAAAGAACCATTCGTGAAATGCTTTTGATTTTCAGATGCAGCTGAACATAATTGCTTTCATTCCCTGACGTCTCATGGGTTTCATTTCACGAGTCTACTATAATAGAATACCCATTTTTTCAGCACATTATATCTAAGAACATTTTTTTGTGCATGCATCATTAAGATTTACTATTAAATTATTATTCCCGTTTACTAAATAGCAAGGTATAATAGCAATTACCTCGGTTGAAAAAATTAAAGGGCAGACAGTAGATTGACGTTTTTCCATTGTGTTTTATTTATGCTAATATAGGAGATGTGTCTTCATGCAGTCAATGTACATGAACAGCTTTGTTTTGAATCAGATTTGTAAGACGTTTCTTTCAGACCTCATTCGAGAATGCTTTTGTCGTTCATTTTCATTCCAAAAACCGTTATTAAATGAACATGTACTTGTAAACTTATACTTGTGATTTTTTTTTTTGTTGCATATTAGGCAGTCGTTTAATAGCACTGTTATGCAGTGATGTCGGTACTACAGTCCTCTTCCATTTAAATATGCAGCAATAAGGTATTGTTACTCAGTTTTACGTAAATTTACCGTTAGGGTCATGGTGTTTAACGTCACAGGAAATATTCACACACTTGGATCATGCACAGGTCAATAATTTACTTTAATGTTTGAGTCATGCGGATAAAGAAGCATGTAAAGAACCAAGGGAGATCACAAAAATCAAACACGCATACAGTTTCTCTCCCTCAACTAGTAATAGTGATATTTCAGGTACTCGTCCACTTCAATGTAATACTCTTGATACAAATAAAACATAATTTGGCATTTTTTCCACCTCTGACAGGAAGCTCTGGACCAAAACCTTAGGTTTTGTACATGCTGGCTTTCGAAATGAGCAGCGCTGGAGTCTAAAATCGAACACAATAAAGCTTTCCGAATGAATTTAATTTATTAAAATACCAACTTCGCGCAGCAGATGGCGCAATAGACCAGAGAGGACAGTCCTCCGAAAAGTACTCATTTCATGTCAGAAATCAAGTAGTAAGTTTGTATTCGTTGCGTTCATTATTTTTTGTATTCGTCACAGGGGATTACTGCTTTTAACTGCAATCGAGTACTACCACAACTTTGTAGCAGATATAAAAATGGTGGAACATAATTCTGACGTTTTACCGGCTTTTCCGATTTCTGTTTACTATATTACAGTGGAGATATAATAAAACGTCATTCTTTTTTTAAATTAAAAATCTAGTCATCTCTGGCCAACAGATTGTAAGCAAAATTATTCTGCCATATAATGTAAGTAAAATTCAATGTTACCTCTGAGTACCCCAAAATATCTACAAAGAGAAGCAGTTAACATTGAACAAGTTAGTTTCGTACAAAATTATTTAAACTACCAGTCACAGCGGTAGCCTGCAGTTTGAAATATACATGGTTACCTATCCATTATTGTTTGGTTTAAATTTAGAGGAAAAGGGAAAATCATTGAATTGAATTAAATTGAATATCTTTATTGTCATTGCACATGTGCAACGAAATTGGATACCAACAAACAGCAAAACAGCAAGGAATAAAACTATAAAGATATAAACATATAAAAAGTTATAAAAACATCAATTTAAATATAAGTAAGATGAACTCTCAGGACACCCGAATCGCGTGACTGGCTTAAGCGGCTCGTCTGGGGGCGTGTCTGGAATCCGGCTCTATGACAGGCTTAAGCGCGAAGGCGGGGTCACGAACCCGGAAGTGCCGGGGTGTCTCTGGCCGAGAAGCACCGATTATAAACAAACATATTTCTGTGCAGTGGGACGGTCATGGCCTGTGGCGGGGGTCTGCTGAGATGGGGTCGAATGGTGAATTTTGGCTTATCTGTGAGTAAACTTCCCACAGAAAGATAAAATGGGCGTGCGTGAGGTTTATTTCAGCCAAATACCAAACAGCAGCTTGCTGTAGATTATACTCAGTAAAGGGTATTTATGTGTCTTGCGGAGTGGTAATGAAAAACGCATGACGATATTAGGATTTTATTGTATATGTGCCTAAATCCCCTTCGCAGTTAGCTTTGAGTGCTTATTAAAATTGCTTGATTATCCTGAGTTTTTGTTAAGCTGTCGATTAATCTTGTAGACGTCTTGGAAGTATCATAAGTCAAAATCGCGTGAATTATTTTATTCCATTGTATTATTAGGATTTTTGTCTCTAATGCAGCTAGATACGTGCTGGAACTAGGTCGTATAAAATTACAGTTTGAAGTTAACGCTTCAAAAAGTGTTCGAGACGCCAGCGGGCTGAATTGGGTAACTTGCGCAAGTCGGGTAGATCCGCCGCCACGTTACGCCAAGTACTTTGCAGTTCACCGTAATTTAAATCGATGTTGCAACTGATATTGCGTCTGACACATCCTACGCGAAATGATGATATTTGTAAAACCTCTGTTTGATTAGGCCAGGCTGCTACAGCTAGATAAGCGCCAGCGAACCTGCGCTGTGACTGCCGGTATAAACTGGAATGGCCTGTCCAGCAAACCCCCAGAACGCATCAGCAGGTATCCCATTCCCTACAAGAAGGACCTGCCTTATGACATCGTCGAGCTCATGGAGGAGGTGGAGACAAAGGTAGCAAATTGCCGCCTTTCAAGTAGTGGTTCTCAAAGTGCCAAAAATACCTTACAAAAATGTTACTTTTGTAGTAAAGTATTATTTCTGTTTTATTCCGGCAGTTTCATTTTCATATTCACAGTTAAGGTCAAGGGGAAATCTATGCCGGGTTTCTATGCTGGCTCTGTTGTGTATCAGTAGTCTGTGATTATTGCTCCATCTGTCTGTTTAATGTGCGGGTGGCGCAGTGATGCAGTGAGTAATGCAGTAGTCAGGGACTGACACCCGTATCATAATATGGCACCGTCCTGTATAATACGGGACGCAGCAGTTTATATTCCAATGCGGGCCGATCCTGTATTATAAGGGACAGGAGGTGACCCCCCTCCGTAGACTCTGACCTCCAGGGCTGTGGGTATGAAATCCGGCCCCCCAGCCCTTCTCTCTCTCTCTCTCTCTCTCTGTGGAGTTTGCATGTTCTCCCTTTGTTCACTTGAGTTTGTCCAAATACAGGCACCTCTGGGTGCTGCTGGTGATAGATGCCACCCCCACCCGCTTTATTAGCTGATTAAACTGATTAAAAGAGGCCTATTATGCTCATTTTCACTGTTCATAATTTTATTTTGGGGATCAGTGTTCCAGAAACCTCTCGTAGGAGCCATATTTGTATGTCACATGGGTGTGGTTGTCACATGGGTGTGGTGGAGGGTAAATTACCTGTTCACAGGTGTTCGCTAATGGGGTGTAGGTGAGCAGGGACTCGAAACTTGTCTGTTAACAGTGTTATATGTGTTAATTTGGTGTACTTACTTATTAACATAAACACATGTGGGCACTGGGCTTAGTGTGACTGGTGCAAATTTTTGTGTATTGTAATTGGAGGACAACGGAAAAGTTAGTTTTAATAAATCAGGTGAACACTATTAATGAGTAAGTTTCATCCATACAGGAAAACACACATCAAGCAGACTCTCCCTGCATCAATGGCACTGCTATAGGAGTAGCATGCGGTATACCTCTATTCACTCTGTCTATAACTCTGTCTGAAATGCTCTGAGCTTTAAGCCCCACCCCCACCAAGGCCAGTGTGCTCTGATTGGTCAGTTTGCCTGATTGGTCAGCTTGCTCTACACATTCTACTCCTGTCTTGCAGTCTGCAGACAGATCCTTGCAGGTAGGCAGCCAATAAGGATAGTGTTATAAGGTGACCTCACCATGTCACGGAAGTAAGGGCTGGAATTCCAACGAGGTGTTTCAGGCGGATTAGAGAAGGGCGGTTTCTGTGGTGCGAGTTACTCTCTTTGGCGTGTACTTTGGGCCTTAAGACCTTGCAGACCGTTTACATGCACATAAAGCTATTTAACACACTAAAGGAAAGGAAGAAACAGGAAAGCATCATACTGTAAGGCCCTTTAAAAGGCGGATCGGATGAAGTACAACACGCACAGGTCCAGTGGCTTAACAAGTAGTGTTGTGCTGACGATGCCAAAGGTTGTAGGTTCGAGTCCTAGAGGGTAGGGATAAACCACAACCTTTCCCTCTGCTGTAAGTCGCTTTGGATAAAAGCATCAGGTAAAATGTAATTTGTGAAAATGTAATAACACAATTTTGACTTTATTCCTGCTCCAGGGAGGCTTCCTGCCCAACGTTTTCAAGGTGCTGGCACACCGACCCTCGGAGTTCCGCGCGTTCTTTGCTTATTACAATGCACTGATGAACAAAGACACAGGTGGGGAGTCTTCCTTGTGTTTCGGGAACTGTTCAGTTTTGTTTTATAAAACGCCCCTCCCATCCCTGTCTCCCCAGTGTGCTTCATATATGCATGTACTGCCACTTATAGAGAAGGAATTTTAGCTCCTTAATGTTTAAAGCCGACATGCAAATGTGTAAATAATTCTAACATAAATTAAAATATCAAGGCATGGTGGCCTTGTGCCCTGTGATGGACTGGCATCCCGTTTCCATCCTGTTTGGTTTTTTCTGTGTCTTGCTATCACGTGACCTTTCGCACCTTCTTGCCAGGCCGTCTGACGAAGGCGGACCGGGAGCTGATTGTGGTGGCCAGCAGCATTCACAACCGCTGCCTGTATTGTGTCGTTTCCCACAGTGCACTTCACCGCATCTACTCCAAGAACCCCACCCTGGCTGACCAGGTGACTCCGTGCGCCTTTAAGTCAGGCGGGGGGTCGAATGATGCCACATGTGACCAGATCAGTTCACAGAGGGGCCCTGGGTCTCTACAGTATGTCTCTGTTTAGTTCTAGAGTCTCCCATTCAGTCCAGTTTTTAACTGTGTGCTTCATACTCTCTGGAGAGGCAGTAAGATTAAAGCTGAGTATGTAGGGGTACAGGCTGATGGGGGGGGCTGTTTTTGAGGTTGTAGCCAATCATCTCCTGCTGGCAGGTGATCGTGAACTACGAGACGGCGGAGCTGAGCCCCCGGCAGCACGCCATGCTGGACTTCGCCCTGGCCGTGTGCCGCTCCGACACCATCACCGACCAGGACTTCCAGCGACTGGAGGCCCACGGCTTCGACCAGGAAGACGCCTGGGACATCGGCGCCATCGTCGCCTTCTTCGCCATGTCCAACCGGCTGGCTCACTTGACCGGCATGCGGCCCAACGCCGAGTTCTATGGCATGGGCCGCACGCCGCGGGACAAGGCCCAGAGCGGCCAGGAGGAGTGCGCGTAGCTAGCAGTGCGCGTAGCTAGCAGTGCGCGTAGCTAGGAGTGCTCACAGCGCGCTGGGGGACCTTGGGTTCGGTCCCGATCCAGTTTACATGCAAACTCCACGCAAAAGCCTTGATTTGAATGTAGATCCGACCTGCTTGAAGTTAGCGATGATCCAGCTCGCTGCCCGAGTTTTTCTCAGCCAAGGACGACCTGAGAGCATGAAGATACTTGCTGGTCTTAGAATTTACTGTAGAAAGTGTTTGTGTCTCCATAATACTGTAGATTACTTTAAAATTGTAATATGTAAGAGAGTATGTAATATATCAGAAATGCTCATTTTTAATGACAAAGTATATGGAAATTTAGTAATTTTGTACACCTTGAAGTTAAACGCCACCGTGATACTGTAATTTTTTTCTGGTGAGATTAAAAATGAAGTAGCAGAGTGTGATTTGAGTAAAAGTCACAGTTTGTCCTCTTTAATTCTGTAAGATGACTTACACTCTCTCACACTCCTTTTTTTCTTTTTTTGTCTAAGGAGACACTATGCACTATTTATATGTGAAGTAACACCAGGTTTGTTAATTTAAATATATTGTTAAATAAATATGATCTTTGCAAGTTTCGATTTTTTTGTATCTGTAAATCATTCTTTTCACGCTGACTTTTCTGTGGCAATGAACATTTCAGCATTTCAGACAAAATACAGAAAATAAATCTTCCCCCCCTGGGAAACCTGTGTAGATAGCCAGTGCTCAGGTCTCTGAAGCTCCACCCACAGCCTTGAAGCTGGATTCGGCTCACTGAGACATAGGCTGTTTCTCAATATGCACACTTGACCATACTTGTGGTCTCATGTACCCGTTTACATGTACCCGTGTTGTTCTTGCCCCGCCCCAAATACCAATCGGTTACTTCGGCTGCGTCCTCACCAAATGAGACCTATCCCATGATTCATTGCCTCCCAAGTTTGTTCTTGAGGGGCGAGTTGGCAAGATCAGTCTTGCCAAGACCACAAATAGGATCTTCGTGTTCTTACTACTGAGAAATACTGATTGTGTAAGAATGGAGTAGTCTCTCTCTGGATGTGACACACACACATTTTCTCTAATGTCATGGGAAATTTAAGGGGAAAACCAGCGGGGTTATAACAGTGCCTCCATTATCCTACTGTTCGAGTTTCTCTGGGTTTTTCCTCACTGCAGATATTTTTGTTTGTTTTTAATGAAAATGTTCTGTTAAGGGTTTTCCCGGATACCTTCCTCCGATCCGATTTAAAAGTTTACAAGGTGAACATAGTTCCATTTGTGGAAATTCCCAGCTCCTCTGGGTGTTACACAATTTGCAAAAAAAAAAAAAGTGTTTTTAAGCATATAAATAGATTCCATAATTAGATTCGATAATGTTGAAATTGGATTTTCCAGGGGACATTGCAGTAATGCTTGTCTGACTTCAACAAATAATAGAAAAAAATATGGTTGCTTGCATTTTGCTGTCAGAATAGAGCTCATTAATGGTGACCAGTTCATTTCTCTCTGGGACAAAAGTATTGCCTTATTCATCCAGTGAACTGGATGCAGTTATTTTCCTTAACATACCGGTCACATGACTGACTGGTCACATCATAGACAGGTTACCTGACACCATGTCAAATAAACAGCGGACATATGAGGCTTCTGCAGCTGAACAAACCTAAGGAAAGACACAGGGGTAGATAATATGAGTTAGACTGGCAGAGACACTGCTGCATGGTTAAATTTTATATCATTTTGGAAACGGGTGACATTTTAATGCAGTATTGTAATTGTGAAAAACCTTTGTCATACAGCTTCTTAATTACTTGAAATAATCATTAAGATAACTGCAGCCCTGATCATTAAACATAATTGTAACATTCATTTATGCTTGGGCTCATCTGCTGAAAGCCATTGAATGAATGTGAATAATCGTGGTGATGTTACACTGACATTGAGAGTAATGGTCATACTGCTAACTTTACTGTTATTATTTTTAATTCTGAGTAATGACTGTTTCTCACTTCTGAGTTTATAAACCCCTTCAATAAGTTTGCCTGTCAGAAATTGTCTGTGTTCACAGAGAAACTCAGTAGTACTGCCCTCATAGTAATTGTAGCCCTGGATGAGATGTGCCAGTTACAAGAAAGGACTTTAAATGGGTTTGTTTGTTGTCTAAAGTGCCTTGGATATGTACAGCCTGCCAGAGAGTGTGGATAATCATCACAAAAGCATAAAGGTGACCTTTATCACTGATGGGGTAAAGCAGCTAGACTGGGCCAGCCGTAATGATATCAGGTTCAGTGGAACTTGCCCCCCGTTGACTGAAGTGTCCATAGGCAGACTTAGAGAGGGCTTGAGGTGGGGGGGGGGGGCAGCCCTTATCCTGGAGAGCCGGAACCCAGCAGGTTTACCATCCTCTCTCATCTCTGATGAATCGCACCTGGTCTCAGACAGACAGTAACTCAACAGGTAGGATGGAAACTCTGGCTCTCCAGGATCAGGGTCGCATACGTGGGAATTTTTGTTGCCAGGTCATTGCCAAGCGCAAACTTGCAGTTACATACTCAGGGCAATTTAGAGAGATCATTCGGCAAGAATATGCATGAAGATGCATTCTCACAGAAGACTTCACCACTCATAATAACAACAACAACAATCAATAATGGAATAAGCAATTACAGTTCGGAATCTCTTGGTAACATTAATCAGATCATTTGTTCATTTGTGAGTTACACCACTAGAGGGCTACACATCCTTACATTTGCCATACTGTAATGTCTGTGTGTGTGTGTGTGTGTGTGTGTGTGTGTGTCCCTGTCATTGTGACATTAAAGGACAATTTCCATTCAAATTATCATATGTTTGTATAATAACCATTTTATCTAAACTTGTATCTAAACGATCTAGTATAGGATTTCCACATTTCACTTATTTATATAAACCTGTCACCTGCAGATATGACGCATGTTGTTTTATCATCTACCAGTCAGCAGAATGCAGAGGGGTTTACAAGTGTTCATCCACTCACAATGAGCCATGGGAGTCCATCCCAGGCAGCACAGGCACAGGCTGGGGTACGCCCCGGGCGGGATGCCAGTGCATGACAGGGCACGGGGCCGGGGTACGCCCCGGACGGGATGCCAGTGCATGACAGGGCACGGGGCCGGGGTACGCCCCGGACGGGATGCCAGTGCATGACAGGGCACGGGGCCGGGGTACGCCCCGGACGGGATGCCAGTGCATGACAGGGCACGGGG
>JAODJU010000014.1:3256919-3270162 GCA_026776725.1 Gnathonemus echidnorhynchus
TCGCACTGGTAAATACCGGAGAAATTGCACACACAGAATAATTGGCTATGGCAAGTCAACTTGATCAAAATGGAAATGTAGCCTACTAACATTCTAATCAGAATCTGAATCTGAATCAGAACTCACTTTATTGCCAGTATGTGCAAACACACCAGAATTGTTTGTGGTCCAGGACCAAACATGAAGTACAGGGCAAAATTACAAGACAAACAGGGGAACACCTGACAGAACAGTATGTGAACAAAAGAGGAATACAATTAAGAGAATACAGATCAACAGAAGACAGTGCAAGACATACAGGGGAACACCTGACAGAACAGTATGTGAACCAAAGAGGAATACAATTAAGAGAATACAGATCAACAGAAGACAGTACAAGACATCTTAAGACATTAAGTTAAACATGAGAACTAGTGCAAGAACCATTTTAGAGTGATTTGAGAGGATACTGCAGGTATCCTGCTGTGACGCAGCATCAGTGATGGTTCCTGGGTCCATAGGCTGTTTTGGGCCTCATGACATCATACACCCTCACCCAGGTGACCCAGCCGGGGTCGATCAAGCCCCGACTCGCGTCCCTGCAGCATTAAGCCAGTGCTCACCGCCCCCGATCCACAGCCCCCCTGGAAGCTCCTTCTGCTGCTTTCGTTGCAGTCCTGATGGCTGTCCTTCCGAGCAGCTCGCTCACCCTCAGCAGGGCGTGGACTCCGTGGACAGAGAGGCCGGCAACGCCTCTGCCCACCCCTGTCTCCGAGAATCCTCCAGAAGCCCCTGGTACTTGGCCAGCTTCCTCTCAAAAACTGAATGTGCTGGGCTCTGCTCGCCAGATGTCCGTCAGAGGGAGCCTTCGTTCCGTTATATTCTCTCTTCTCATCCGACCTCCCTGCTGCCTCATGCCTGCCATCCTTCTGGTTCTTTCCCCGTCCAATGCTGCTCTCACCTCTTCCTGGACAAGCGTTCACAATGCGTTGAAAAGCTGCCCAGTCCTGATCTGCCCATTGCCACTGTCCCCACCCCAGCCTTGTGCCTCAGCCTCGCTTCTGCCATGTCCAGCTCCCTAACCCTCTCCATTTCCTGCCGGTCCGGATCTCAGTGTCTGCCACTGAGACTTTGGGACTCCTTGGAGTCCCTGTACTCCAGTGATTCTTTAGTACGGGAGACGTTAAACTCTTCCGTGACACTGTTCAAAGGAAGCTGCAAAAGGTAACATGAATGCGAGATGTCAGACAAGAGTGGAATGTTCCCTGGCACCCGGGCGATGACATGATAGCGGAATAATATCAGACATGTTTGTATATTTTTAAAAATCCAAACAAAATCTGCATGTTGTTCCTGGTGCGTTATGAACGATACAACCATCAAGCTAGTTGAGAGAATTCACCCCAGCTTTCCTGTCTAGTAACCAGCTCCTCAGTACCAGAGATAAAACGAAAAAAAAATCTCATTCTCAGTCCCAGTGGTCCGTATCAATAACAGCAAAAAGGATTTTATATTAAAAACGTGTATTTTTATTCATTTCCCCGTGTGCAGACTGGGACTGGGGCCAGATGACTGTACCTGATGGAAAAGGCCACCATATAGCGAATGTGGCTATCTGTGTGTGACAGAAAGTGACACGGTGCCCGGAGGGACAATGCATGACACAGCCACCTTGCAGTGCCAAACTACCGCTCAGTGACACTGCATCTTTTCGCTAAACCTCACGTTTATGCATCTTAAAGGACAATATCACCATCTGGTCTGGTCTGTAAGGCTGTGACATAGCGACAGCTTTGTAACGAACAACAAAGGCACTCTGCTTGAATTAGCGGACATTTCAGCCATCCTTAATTTTGCAGTGAAATAGTGACATTCATTTATTTCGTTGTTTGAATCAGACTAAAGTATTTTACTATTAGAATTATAGTAATCAGATACTTTTCTGGGTTATTAAAGAAACCTGAGTAAACCTGATCGTAATGTTAAGAGTCTCCGAAGAATAATTCACTGACGTACATTTTTAATTCGGGTTCGATTATTCCTTATGATTAGTAAGAATGAGTTTGTGCAAATGCTTTAATATTCAGCGTATATTTTTTTCCAGTGAATCCAAAGGGTCGTTTTAAAACAGCAGAAGACTGGGGGAGGCAGCATGTGGTCTAATTAAAGTGTCTGTTCACGTTGTCAAGCGAGCTTGGCGTGAAAATCCGTCTTAAATTAACACGCTGATGTTAACAGTGCCATTCCATAACTCATATTGAGGAATGTCTTCATAAATGCCATCCCACTGTGTTTTCATAGTTTATGTTTTTAGTAAGCATTTTAATGTCAAAATATATAAATCCATCATATTTTAGTATCTTGAATTTGTCAGCTTGTGCTTCACACCACTCCCTTGTCAAAATGTATTAATTCTGTATTACTTTTCCTAACAGCATTCCAGAGAGCCCGCAGTGTTCCGAGAGTGATATCTCTCACTGCAGCTGGTAGATTTATGACCATCTCTTAGCGCAGTGTTTCTCAAACTGGTCCACTGGGAGCCCCAGACAGCCCATGTTTTGTTCCGTGTTGGGAGCTGGGAGGGAACAAAAGCGGGGAATGTCTGGGGGTTCCAGAGGACCGGTTGAGAAATCCTGCCCTAGGACGTGCTGATCTTGGGTAGTCTAACACAGGATACCAAATGAGGTGGCCATATTGTACTGGAGCAAGTGCTTCTCAGGTTAGCAATAAATGATTTTATTTGGTCAGTCCGGAAGCCATCTTTTGTAAATCAAGACACATGTACATGTTATAGCTCAGGTTAAGGCCTTGATTCGGCCCATATGACGCAATATCAGATGGTGAAGTTTGGGGCGACCCACAGAGCGGCTTGGTAGCGAAGGAGGAGGATTTAGTGAAACTGAACTTAACTGAAGAGGAATCAAAAAGGGACCATGATGGGTAAAAATAAATAGGAATATAAAACCAGAAGTAAAAAAACACACTAAGCAGCAGGAAAGCTGATAGCAATGGCTGCACAATCGGGTAACAAGCAGGAAACAAACACGACGAGTGACAAAAGCACAGGGTGGGGGGCGGCACAAGTGTACACTGATAATGAGAAACAGGTGTGGATAATTAGCGGTCGAGCCAACACTATCCACTAAACACTAGGAGATACCGGGAACTAGGTGAATTAAGTGTTGTAACAACAAAAGTAGGTGTAAGTGGGGAAAACCTCAAACAAAGGCAGACAGAAGAACCAAAACAGAAGTATAAGCACAAGCACGTCATAACGCTGGGGAAACTAATAGCTGAAATAGATGAGCAGCATAGATGAGGGCCCAGCAATAGTGGAACACACTTGCCCCATTCACCCACACAGCGACCCAGGGAGCTAAACCTACAGAAACACAGTGAAAAGAACGGGATGACCAGTGACACCTGCTGGCCAAATGGGGAAGTGACCGACAAGGCAGGGATGGACCCTGACACCCACCCTGTGTTCAGAATGAGTGCTTTTACCGACCGTGTAATTAGTGTCCATTAGTGCATTTCTAGCTACTCTAAATTAGTTAAAAATGCTTACAAGCCACGGAAGTGCTGCCAGATTTGCAGGCATGATTGTCCGCAGTGGCTGGTGCAACAAGTAATTCTTACCTTCGACCCCACATTTTCAGCAAGTAAACAAAGGACTTTTTAAACCTGGGAATCGAGGGGAGACTGAACACAACAGCCGGTGTGATGTGAGTCCGTCTCTTTTCTCAGTCCTTAATGAATATTTGACGGATCAGTATCAGAGTCCCAACAGCACAATGCATTCCAAAGACAGAGGCGATCAAGCCCACAAAAAGCATTCAGCTCCCAAATCCTTTGGGTGTTTATGGTAGATGTTTTGTTAGATAGGTTGGTAGTGAGTGGCTGAGCTTAAGCAGGGTGGAACGTTACAAAGGACTTCAATTTGAAGGCAAAAAATTAATTTTTTTTCTTGCAGTTATACATGTTAGTAAGTTATGTGTAAAATCTGTCACACTCTGATTCATTTACATATATATAACTCAAATACAAGATGGTTTTAAACAAATGTATGTGTTTCTCTCCGCCTGTTTCCTTGGTGAGGAGGAGGTGAACAAACGGGCGCCTCTTTCTCCAAATAAGGTAAAAGGAGAACGGAGAGTGGAATGTTGATGTCAGTGGGGTTTGTCACCGATCTGACATCGCGAGACATGAGCTCTGTGTCCGACAGCACTGACAAGAACGCTGAAAATAAGAGCGATTCTTCTCTGCACTGCTGACACCTGCAATGCCATCCAAGTGACTCTGATGGTCTATAGATACACAAATTCAGCGTGGCAACCCATCTCAGGTCACCTGCTAATTAGGCGATGATGTCACATTTATTATCACTTTGGATTTTTATATTTAATTGCTTTTCCCCCTTGAATTGGTTTATTTCATTTTATTATTATTTTTTGTGTGATTCTATTACTGCTATTTCAGCCAATAATACTGAATAGCTGTAGACAACAGTGTGTATGTGTGTGCATTTCTTTGCATTGTGCTACGGCCTGCTTTAATTTATGTACTTTTCTTGAAAAATTAATCAGTAGTTTAAATCTTGTGCCCTTGTGACAGATGGGCGGCCATCATTAAGTGTGAGATCACCTGCATTTTACGCTAATCATGCGGCTAACTCACTTTTACTCACCATTATCAGTAACTGATCCGTCTGTGTCGGAACACACTGACATTGCCCTGCAGCGTCGTAGGAATTATTCAGCGTGACGCTCGGCTGAAGGCGCACGGGGATACGTCCAGCTCAGTGGATTGTCACAGATGTCCTTGTGTCAGGCAGGCAGCTGCCGTCTCAGGCGTTTGCTGCTATTCCAAAAACGTGAACAAGACAGACCAGCTCAAAGTAATGATGCTGTGTCCTTGAGCCAAACATGCTACCTAAAATGGCACAGAAGATAACTTGCTGTACCACTAGGTTAAAGAGCTATGTATGTGAGATGTTGGGAACGCCAGCGTCTCCTCAGGGGGTCCGAACCAATCCTGCCTGCTTAAGATTGTCCAGATTGGGCCGTGATCCCTGTGTGAGCCGGGAAAAGCAGCGGCCAAATAATACTGTCGAGTGTTTGCCGGAGGGACACCATTTAAGGAGCTCGGCCAGAAGGGCCTATCCAGGCGTGGAACAAAAGCTTCCAACACACTTATCAGGGCGACGCGTGCTTCCAGATGCTGGCACTTAGAAGGACTTCACTGCTCCAAATGGCAGGCGCCTGTAAGTGATGTGCACTCTAATTTATTTAAAAGAAGAAAGTACACATTAAGTGTAAAGAAATCAGACGTAGCGACACTGAGGAGAACATTAAAACGTTTATATTTCAGTGATGAATGAAAGGGAAGAGGAGATACAGACATCTGCTGAAAACAGTGCGGTTTGCTTGGGTAATTAATTCAACTGAGACAGGTGATATTTATGCTGGTGTTTTGCAAATGTTCCTTTAGAATGGGACAAAGTAGCAGGAGAGATCAGATTATGGGCTCTGAATCCCAAATGAACTGTAAACTGCCCACAAGGCAGATTTGTCCACATTTGTCTACTATCAACATTTTCTCTAACATCTTTTCAGCAGAGAACTGCAGCCAGGCTTAGCTGATGGACAAGATGCCGTTAATAGTGAGAATTTACTATTCAATAATTGTCATAATTAGTAACACAGCATTTGGTGAATCAGTTCATAAACTGAGTGATGTTTTAGTTTTGGGAAACTTCTAGAAATTTCTGGAAGCAGATTTGGTATAGGGAGCGAGCATAGGAAGGCCCTTAATTCCCGCATGAAGGCGACTTTGTTAAACACTGGTCCATGCACACTTACTGCAGGCTAAATTATTGATGATGCCGGCCAGTGGTCATGTGACCCAGACACGCTACCTGATGCATTCTGGGATTATATAAAAGTTAAATAATTTATAATCGAAGGCATGGCAGCTAATGGAGGAAAAGGGAAATGGTCTTTATTTATGCATGTATTTATTCACTTTCGGGTGGCATGCTGTGGTCTCAGGTGGGGCGGTGTGGTCTAGGGTGGCATGGTGTGGTCTAGGGTGGCATGGTGTGGTCGCGGGTGAGGCGGTGTGCTGTAGGGTGGCACGCTGTGCTGTCAGGTGGGGTGGTGTGGTCTAGGGTGGCACACTGTGCTGTTGGGTGGCATGGTGTGCTCTCTGGTTGCGTGGTCTTTGGTCTTTGTTTTTGTGACCTTTCGTAGTTCTCCCCATTTTTCACAGCTTATGTGATGTTTCTGTTTCTGTTTTTTACAATATACGGGATGTTTATAGTTCTCCCTGATTTTCCATGAGTTTCCTCGCATAGTCCCGAGAACCGATTTTGGTGAGTTGGTGTCCGTCCCTCAGGCTTGTTCACTGGCTGTATGGTCTGATAGGCTAGTGACTTGTCAGGATGCCCCCCCTCCTGTTTATGAGATGAGCTCCTGAATTAAATAAGCAGTTATGGAAAATGGGAACAATTTATTTGTGTCAACATGTGTATCGAATTTTTCCCAGGTGACCTGACGTCACTGAGAAGCCGTTCCTGCTTTGGGACCTCTGTGTCCCTGAAGGTCCATGCGTAACACCGGGTTTTAAACGGCATCTTAGGTAAACAGCACGCAATTTATTATTCTTCACGCAATATGGCACCAAATCAGATCGACCTGAAACCAAGCATGATATTATTTATACTCCTGCAAATTGCAACTTGGGAGTAACATTTAAAATAACACTGACAGTAAAATATAGGTTTAAAATAGCTATAATATAAACTAATGAACTAATGTTTAAAGTAACATAAAACCTACATTTCAAAACTGTTATTTTTTTAATGAAAACCAGTTAAAGTTCATTTAAGCCTTTTATAAACATTTTCTACATACTCCTATTAATTAAATCCTGATTAATGCTGTTAATGATTATAGCACCACATGTCAATCAGCTGGCAATATACAATTAGACATGACTCAGCCACAGCGTAGGTGGAGGGACTGTACTCTACGGGATAATCCCAGCTGTGCTGCATGTCTCGTGCGGTGCACATCATTTACGCATTGTCCCAGGAGGAAAGTGGGTCTCCACTCGAGCAGACGATG
The DNA here is from genome assembly GCA_026776725.1 of Gnathonemus echidnorhynchus. Classification (NCBI taxonomy): domain Eukaryota; kingdom Metazoa; phylum Chordata; class Actinopteri; order Osteoglossiformes; family Mormyridae; genus Gnathonemus; species Gnathonemus echidnorhynchus. The sequence goes on from JAODJU010000014.1 coordinate 3,264,026, forward strand.
CTGAGGGACGGGACATATAGTGGGGGACACCCTGGACGGGACGCACAGCGGGGGACACCCTGGATGGAACGCTAGTCCAACACGGTGTTAGAGATTTTGGTTTGACTAAAAAAATGGCCTGAGTCCACACCTGAAAGATCCAGACACTCCCCAAACCTCATAGTTTGTATCTTAATATAGCTACTCAAAATTCTATTATTACTATTGAAAAGAGAGAGAGAGAGAATAAAGTACAGCTCCGCTTTCATGACATAGTGCTGCCAGTCAGAGACTTTTATTTGATTTTTTATTGAACAGTGTTTCATTGAGTAACTTTATGTCTGTAGTCCCTGGACCGGAACCACAAAATCACACCATTTATTATAAATGAACCACACGCTTTACTGTAAATAAATGAAAATAATACAAAACACACAATTATATTCAACACACCAATCTAAATATATATAGCTATATATACTAAAAACATATAGGTAACTGACCTGCTTTCTTCTGTTAATGTGTCACTGTTATTGAGCAATAGCCCTCATGGGGCAATGTAAAAAATTTTACATTTTATTGTGTATTTTTTCCAAAGCCAATGACATAGTACTCAGTCTATGTAATATTCAACCCCTCCTGCGAGTTGAACAAGTGTGCTATTTCCGGATCAGAGCTAAATCTATTGGCTCCCATCCTTGTGACACGAAAATGACAACCCCTTAGCAAGATCTCAACACCTCAGCCCGTACTGTTGTTTGCTTTAAGCTATACCACGCTCCAAAAAAAACAGTTTCCAAAATTCAAAGCATTTAGCTTTTAGCATAAAAGCCCACACTGTACCTACAGTACTATACTCCCTTTCAACAATTCTGATTCCCTTCTGGAGTACAGAAGTAATATCAGCAGAAAAAAACAGGTGACAAGCACCTTTGTGTTATCCCGAAAGGACACAGTTTAAATGACTGTTATCATTTATTGGACGTGTGTGGCAGGAACATCACTGCTCTCTGGAACATGACAGACGCCAGATTCTCCGTCTCCACAACCTGATGTTAGTTCGGACAGTTTATGACTCAAGAACTTCACTCATTTTCACGTAACACATATCTGCTATACAACTAAGGCAGGCGCATCAACTCTGCCCTACTTCTTGCTTATAACCTTCCGATAAAATCGAAGAGTTTTTATTTTCGACTTTCCTGTGCTGGGATGAAGGTATATCACTTAGCGTCTGTATAATCATGCCAAACTGGGTGTGTTGGATGTCCAGACCTGAAGAAATACATTTCCCAGTCTGAATTTGAAAAATCAAAAATCAATCAGGCTTACACAACAGCTAGGTAAAATTTTTAAATTACCCTTGAGAATACGCACAAAATATTCTTCTTCAGTCGCTACTTCGCTCCTGATGCTGTTATTTTCTTGTACAAAATGTGCTTCAGCTTAAATATGATATTATTAAAACAACAAGACAATGGCTGACCGGCAGAAGATGCTGTGCTTGTGAAATGTCACAGTAATTTGTTTCATGTAAGCAATTACAGAACTGACAACTCTGCCAATAAACTGTTCCAAATACAAAGCACACTCTGCTTGAGTAAACAGAATCATTGTTTCATGTATGATTAGGAAATTCAGCATGACAGTTTGTCTTTGATGGGCTTTTCACCTCACTGATAATTAGTCTAAGCTACATTTCAAACTGGCTGTTAACTGAATATTTCAAATGACATAATTTAACAGCTGTACCAATTTGTCTGTAAACTCAAGAATGTGCATTCAAAGCATTGATATGTTCTTTGATAGTTGCCCACGATTAAGACAGCAGTTCCACTGTTATTGTATAATTATCAGAAGATGTTTGGATTTCACCAGACCATCACATCCATGAACACAGGATTCAGCTGTCAATTCCTCGGTTTAAGATTACAACATTTCTTAGGCAATCAAAATATTAAGTAAATTACACATCTCTTAATAATGGAATCTATAAGTATTTATGCTACTCAATCTGAACAAGATAAAACTGCAGTTATTTTTAACAGAACAAGGTGGAGCTTTTGTGTATAAAGAGATCAACTTCTCATCAGAAGTTGGGAATATTCCATTCTGTGGAGTTTTTGTCCGACAACAATGACACAGGTGACATTGCCATTTACTGCAAGAATAAACCGTACAGCGAACTGGCAGATCCACATGCTAAATTTCCTGTACATGTAAGAACAATCTCACAATTTACTCACGAACAAATTACCAAACTTAACAAAAGGAGGCGGTCTGACTATAAATAGCTTCATCAGAATTTCTGTCTCGTTTCATTCCAGTGATCACTCCGTTCCCAACGGAAGGTTATTCTTTGCAGAAGTGAGGGATGTTTTGTCACATTTAATAAACGTTTCTCCCAAATCTTTACAATATTTAATACCGTCCTGGGACAGTTTTCCCGCTGTGATTCTTCTGTCCCCACAAGTCGGGAAATTGGAGAGCAAAAATCAAACAGCCTTTTCCAGAAGCTTGTCGACGTCAGTTTCTCTACAAGAAGCAAACATATTACTGTGTACGAGGTGTTTGGCAGCTGTATGCCACAGCCTAAATGAACGAGAACGTCTCTGAAAGTTCAAAGCAAAAATAAAAACGGGAATTAAGCAGACATGGTGAAACGCAAGAAAAACACTCAAGTGAACTGGGAGACAAATACAACCGACTGCTAAGTCTAACTGGTCTGAAGTTTTATTGTAACGAACATTTCACAGTGAGACGTCACCTTTCTAATCTTCTCAGGAAACATGAAAAAGACAAATTCAGCGAAGAGAGGAGCCACCAATGTTACGCCATTTCATGGGTTATTTATGTGGGTGTCCATATATAGAACTTTAAATGTGTATATAAATGCAAACTGAAAGTGAAAGTGAATCTGTACTCATTTGCTTTATCATTTCTCTCTCTCTGCCGTTCTCCCTTCCCATCGCGATGGCCATTCACAGAAGTTATGTAAAGTCCTTAGATACGGCCTCGATGAAGTTGGGCGCAGACATGAGGATGGTGAAGGTGCAGATGATGGAGAAGAGTGAGAAGGCCACCAGGCAGAGGCGGTCCACCACCGCCGCCGCGAACTTCCACTCGTTGCAGATGGCCTCCCCCTCGTCCTGGTCCCTGAAGCGCTGGGCGATGTACTGCACCTCCTCCAGGATCTTGGCTATCTCCTGCCCGTGTTCCCCCAGCGGCCGGGGCAGCTCCCGGTCCTCAGCCGGTGAGCCGGGACTCCGCCCACACATGACGCCGGAGTCGCTGCTCGGGGGGAAGCAGGGGTTCTCCACCGTGTGGTAGCTGTAGTAGATGTTCATATTGCCGTTGCTGCTGCTGCTGGCCATCTGGCTGGGAACAGCGTTCATCTCCATGCTACTGCTGCTGGAGCGACGCTGGAGGGACGGGGGGCTGTACCTGTATCCGAGGATCTTCCGGTCCTCCCCGGGCTGCTTCATGCGTAGAAACCAGGCGCACCAGTTTAACAGGACCACCCTCACCTTGGGTCCAGAAAAACCACAGAGATGGACAACGGAATCAAGCCAAGTCAAGAACACAACATACCCTTAAGCTCACCTGGGCTCCAGCAAAACCACAGAGATGGACAATGGAGTCAAGCTAAGGAGATTCAAGAACACAACATTCCCTTGAACTCACCTGGCCTCCGGCAAAACCACAGACAGAGAAGGACAATGGGATCAAGCCAAGGAAACTCAAGAATCCAAAATATCTTTTAAATTGTTATTGATTGCACATCAGTGGAATAATGAATCAGCAAGGTGAAAACCACGTCTCTCGAAGAACATGGATGCTCATGTCACATTTGCCAGACAGCTACCTTCTGGAACAATGCTCTATAAACAGGTGAACAAAGAATGGATCTTTTTGAAATTCTGTTCTTTGTGATGGAAATTCAATGCCATACTGCACAATAAGAACCTCACACAATAAGAAAAGTCAAGAATGATACTGTTGGGTTGGTAGTGTCATGGATTGGGGAAACATTTCTGCAAGAGGACCCTGACAATGTACCATCACTGATGGAACCACCGATTCCACTTTGCACAAGAGAATCCTATGAGGGAATTTCAATTCATCCATCCATAAGACACAGTTTGATCATTCAGGACAATGGCTGAAGACTGTAAACTATAAATACATTCTGATCGAGAAAAACAAAGTTTGACTCAAACCCCAATGACATTTACGAGTGATTTGTGCTTGCCAGCCCACAGACATTGCTGACGTGAATCAGTTCTGCATGGACGATGGGTGAAATGTCTGCCTGGTAGCTGTGACAGATTGATCGATAATCAAGAACATTCAGCTGCAGTGTTTGTTTCCAGGGAAGACATAGCCAGTTATTGAGTGTCAAACAGTCACACTGAGTGTGGCATAACTTTCTTTACTAAATCAATAACATAAGCATTAAATGTTGTGTTATTCTCTAAGGTTTCCTTCAGTACTCATCGAAGGTCATATGGTAGGCAAGCTTGACTGTCGGCACCTCCATTCGATAAGTAAAATCATAAGTAAATTCAGCTTGCTAAGTCGGCGCCCCCTCAGAAGATGGTGCCCTAGTTGGCTGCCTATGTTGCTCATGGGAGTTTTACTTGCACAAAAATGTTTTGAGGGAAGAAGGAAAAATGATTGGTTTAGAGAGATAACCAATCAGACTGTAGAGGAAGTGGGTCCAAGCAATTAGAGGAGGCAGGACCAAGCCATTCGATTGGTTGGTCCTACCTTTGCTAAATGCTTGGGCCCACCCCCTATTCAATCTTATTGGATATCTCTCTAAACCAATCATTTTTCCTTCTGCCCTCAGGACATTTTTTCTATAAGTAAAACTCCTACAAAAGCCTGTATTGCCTAATGAGTTGACTGGCATTGCTTTCTTTTCAGCTATTACTTTTTACGACCTTTGAATGAAGATCAATTACTGTTCGGCCGCTTTCATGTCAAACAAATGCAAACATGCAGAAAATAAGGAATGGCGTGCCTTTCCGTGGCATTCCACACGGGCTGAGGACTGCGCATGTATGACTGACGGCAGCTAGATTCCCTCATTTTTCTTCACTTCACTGGGCAAACCTTAATGAAATGCGCATGATTGATTGCTCAAATGGCCCAAACAGTAATGCATAAAGGTGGTATTGACGCTACATGCGCAATATTAAACTAGATCGCATTTGTCAGGGGCGCTAAATCACATGGAGCACGTCACAGAACTCGCTGAGCCTGACATAGAGTGTCTAAGGTGACTAAATATCAGCATTACGTTGCATAATATTTTTACCATCATTTTTCAGACCTTTTGACTGGCTTCCTATATGTATTAATGCATTTTCAGCAGTCGGATTTAGCTAGTTGCTAAAACCAGCAAAATGCATTTAAAAATATCAAGAAGAATCCACTGCATGCATCTCACTGTAAAAGACGACACATTACTGTTTTGGCGAATGGAACATGGTTGTCCTCTTACCCCACAAGCAGACACAGTATGAGAAAGCTTGGGGTGACTTTTGGACCAGGATATAAGATGCTAACATCTGCAGACTTACCCACTTTGGCATCTTTCCACCTTGGGGATCATGATGGTGAAACTGAAGGACCAGCACCGTGACCACCACAGAGAAGCCCACGATCATCATGATGCTGGCAAAGTATTGTGCTGGAACAGCACAAAGCACAGTTAACAAAGAACTGCAGGCATCCAACAGATATGTATGTAAGCTTGTGACATGTTACAGATGTATGAAAGACGTGGATAGATATTTGGAAAGACGATAGCATTTTTGGGAGTAAGAAACATGGAACATCTTCCAGTGCTAACAGGCATCTGTAAACTGCCCAGTCCTCAAAGACCCCCAGATGGTCCACATTTTTGCTCCCTCCCAGCTCCCAGCGCACCTACACCAGGTATTTAGTGTTCTTGATTGCTTGATTGGTTCTGGTGTGCTGGGAGGGAGCGAAAATGTGGACTTTGTGGGGATCCCCATGGATTGGGTGGATTGGGCAGTTGTGTCTTAATGGTTAGGGAAGCACACCTGTTGAAATTGAAAGATTGCAGGTTCGAATCCCCGACCAGCAAGGCACCACTGAGGTACCCTGAGCAAGGTACCGCCCCCAAG
>JAODJU010000014.1:3276457-3299123 GCA_026776725.1 Gnathonemus echidnorhynchus
AGAGAACCTGGAGGGAACCCACACAAACCCAACACACAGAGAGAGCCTGGAGGGAACCCACACAAACCCACCACACACAGAGAGCCTGGAGGGAACCCACACAAACCCCACAAACAGAGAGCCTGGAGGGAACCCACACAAACCCAACACACAGAGAGCCTGGAGGGAACCCACACAAACCCCACACAGAGAGCCTGGAGGGAACCCACACAAACCCAACACACAGAGAGAGTCTGGGGCTGCAATCAAATCCACAACCCTGAAGAGTTTATATTACTGTCCCCCCTTAGTGTTTTTCTGATTTTTGGTCGAATAATGCATTTCCAAACAAAAACGAAGGGTTTCTAAGAGGTGACCGTAAACGCAGAAGCCGGGAAGCAGGAGAACAGAAATATACAGGCCTTGATATCCCGAGATGTCAAAGTCAGAATGAATGTCAATTCCTGACCACTCATACCACAGCATTCCTAGCTGGAACGCAGAGTACCTCCCGATAGACAGGCTGCCAAGAAACACCAAAGTGAACTTCTTCAGGCATTTGAGAGAGACGTGATGTCAGTCTAGGGAGGAGACGAGCATCCCAGCGATTCAGAAAGGAGTTGAGAGCGAGGCTGAGCAAAGCGGAGGGGAGACCACTGTCACATGACCAGCGCTCTCACTGCTCCTGTTTGTTTGTATTCTTACATTTGGGCGTCGGCACTAAGATTGTGTAGCAAACCCATCATTCATAGATTCTAGAAAGTCATTGTTAATGTTGTGGATTCCCCTTCTGGTCTTAATTAATGTGTTTCCACTTAATTAACTTCTATTTAATGAGTTAATTAGTTTGTTTTGGGTGTGGCATAATAGATCAATAGGGAATCTCACCTCTCATACCCTGTCCCCACTCCGTCTGAGTCTTCATGTTCTCCCAGTGATTGTCAGCATCTTCTCACAACCCCAAATCATCTAGCTACATGAATTAGGCTACATTGACACTACCAAGCTCAAGTGACTCAAATCCCACCAAAGTGTTTTGCCTAAATGTGACTCAGATCTGACTTCTTTCCGAGCTGTGTAGACACACAAATCCAGTGTTTTCACATCAGATCTGAGTCACTTTCATATGCGGTCCTACATCAGATACGTATCTGATTCATGGCCATGTAATATGATTGAGAACAGTCAGATCAGAATACATGTGTTTTTTTTTGCCTATACACATACACTGAGCCCTGTTCTCATCAGTCAGCATGTTTGTTGTTCTTGCTGACGCTGATGACTTGTGCAAAAACATATCAATGTGAACACACGTGCCATTTCGGTTTACAGTTAAATACAGGTAACATAATTATGAACGTGAACCATCAAGACAGGAAAATCCAATCTGAGCAGAAAAATCAGAATTGGACAATGAGGTTTGCAATGTGAATGTGGCTTTGGTGTCTTGAAATTGCCCGTGGTACAGGAGTAAAACTGCGAGTAGATGTCATGCATTGGACTGGCGTGCCCTTTGTCCCTGAGACAGGTTCCGGACTCACCAGAACCCGGTTCTGAATAATCAGTTCAATTTATTTTCATATATCTATACACAGCTGCCCTAAGGCACTTAACACTAGTGTGTGGCAATGGATCATTAGTGTAAAAAAAAGGAATGATTTGTTATACAGGGGAAAATGATTATGTATATTTTTAGTTTGACAACAGTTTGTGAGATGTTTCATGACAGTCCATAATCATCGTTACTCTCTCAAGATCTCTGTGGCCAACAGTCTGAATTTGAATCTGCAGTTGTGGGAGTTAGAGTCCATCTCAAATGACACGTAATCGGCATCTTAAGTAGCTGTTCTGTCCAAAACGATTTAGAATGATCTAAAAATTAAAAGGGTAATTTAAAATGTAAAAGTCAATTTAAAATTTTAAGTTGCAAGATTAAGATCTGGTGACATAGATAAACTTTTGGGTTTAAGGCGATTTTGTGTTTCTTTACCAGTTGATCACCCATCTGCACGACTGCGGCCCAATTAGCAAAATTCAGCTGGTTCTAATGAGGCCAATTAAACTGCATAAATAGCAGCCTTCCTCTTTTGGTGTGATGCTGATTCACTTTAGTTTGTGTTTACAGCCTTTTTAAAGCGTGTTTTCAGTCTCTTTTCTAAGCTTGCCACTTGAAAGGGGATTTTGCATGTGTTAGCAGAACAAAGCTCTTTGGGTTTTGGCAGCCCAGCTAAAAAACACACACAGCTGTTCCGTTTTGTTTGGCCAGCAGAACTCCACCCTAAAAAGGGGCAAAATATCTTCACTGATATTTTGCACTGGAAATGATGGTGCTTTCTTAAGAAACTTCGATATTTAGTGATATGGTGGCCCGAATGATGCATGTACCCCAGGCGTGACAGCTGGAACTATTGCCTACCACGGTGGCCTCATTTCGAGCTGTTTCAGATTTGCAAAGAACCACGTGGCATCTGTGGGTTTCAAAGATGTCAAGACTCTAGCCATGAGGCACAGAGTAACTAGGAAGCCCATCAAGGAATTCATACTGTATACAAACAAACAGGTTTTCCAACAAACTGTTAGTCACTTGCAAGGCTCAGAAGTTTCATTTGTTTTCCTGATATCTGGAAATGAAAATTAAATGGGGAAGAGCAAGAAAATCCACGAGTAAAACAGGGCTGATTCATCATCTGGGAACAAATATTCCCCAAGCCTTGTATTATGTTTCACTTCTGGGATCAAACATGATGTGCTTTTGCCATCATCCCCTCTGCTCTTGTGGGCTGTCACATCTTTAAGCTTTTTGTAGCTGATAAGTGACTCAGAAGATGCCAGAATTATTCTTCTTCTAAATGATTCATATTTCAGATTTTCTTCAGCTTTCAAATCAAATATTTCAGATGTAACCAGTACAGTTCAAGGTCAACAGTATCAGACATTCATTTACAGGCATGAATGACTTAAAAATATTGGATAGTATCCTCTTCATAGAATATTGCTCCAATAAGAGATCAAAATAAATTTTACCTACTGATTTAATTGGCTATAATGGTCACTATACAAATTGTGTAACAAAAAAACTACATATACTCAATACTGATGTTTTAAAGAAGTTTCAGAGCCTTTAAATTAAAGTGCACCGTCTGGGAAGCTAGAAAACTGATTGTACAGGAGAATAGAGACGTTTGCTGTACAAAGGATCTGACCCAATTCTGTCCCGAGATTCTAGTTAGAAGTGTGAAATGAGATCATGTCAAGGAAGGTGGGCGGGGCAGACTAAGGAAAGGGTAGGGAACAAACGCAGCACCGGACAGGGAAAGGATCCAGTATAAACTGGTTCTGCTGCTTGGGGCCTGTCAGGCATACAGGCATTAGGAGACAGAGCAGGTCCCGGTCAGATCCCATGCGGAGTCCCAGACAAGCCTAGCCGCCACCCCACCCCCGGCAAACTTCACTGCCCTGTTTTTGGTTGTCCTTACATGTTCCCAAAGTGAAATCGGCTGGCTAAGTCTGCACCCCCTCAGAAGATGGCGCCCTAGGCCAGCTTCACCACCGGCGCCCCCTGTCTGAGACAAAGTAATCACTCCCTCAGAAGACAGTGACCTAGTCGGCTGCACGTACAATAGGCACAAAGAAAAACAACAGATAATGGAACCATTGTGACATGTAGGAGGCTGTGGGCTCAGTGAGAGGGGGACAGTGGGCAGCAGTCCCTTAGTATAATGCCACTGAATGACGATTAAAAATAGTCTTGCGTTGACTTGTGTTCACATTTGGGACCGCCAGTTTCAATCCAATTGGGCGTATCTTCGTATTGTGGCTGTCCATCACTCTTCCATGACTGTATACAGACTGTACGACAGGATAGACGCGGACAGTGTGTCCTTATACGGCCGGCAGAGCTGACCATTCTCCTGCACCTGTTACACTAAGCGATACACCCGCCGACGTCCTGATCCGTCCACTTTCAGACGTCTCTCCATCAGTGTATATTATTTACTGTTGACCTCGGACTTACTCGTACACCCCACGGATTTTTATCCACTTCAAAGATCTCCAGGACATTAGAGCCCATTCCAGATACATTTCTGCTTGCCGCTAGCATGTTAACATGACTAAATGAAGCTGCTGTTTTCACTAGTAGATGTTTTCATGTCTTGGCTAAAATCACACGGATGCTTTGTCACTCCTTGTGGCACTTTTACACCCTTCAGACTGCTCCTCATATCTCATAATCCATCTTGTGTCAATACAGAAAGTACAGTTAATGATATCATTGCGTTTTGCTTTTATTACTTTATTTCTATTGCTATTTTAATCCTATTTCATCCTATTGCATGAGACAAACAACTCGAAACTTGACCTCTGAAGAACTTGCCCGCATAGGGAGGCACAGAGACTGGCCGACTGTCACGATGCTAAAGGCCGGAATGTCCTTTTTCTGCTCCAGAGATTCTCCTAATCAATGGACCTCATCGCTATGTGACACAGCTGCCTGTTGCATAACTGGAAACGATAGCGATGGAGAACAACCCCTCCACAGATGCCAGTAAAGGGACTCAGATGAACAGGATAAGGCAGCGAGAGCCAGTCAGGAGACACTATTCCACGTAATGCGCTTTCTGTTTCCTTTAGATGGTTAACGTGGAGTGCCGCGGAATTCCGGACTGTGTGGCTCAGCCGTAGTGCTCATGTAAGGAAGTTTTTTTTTTTTTGTTTCTGGTTTTCTTGAGAGCTCGAGCCAAGTATCTCCTGTTGGCTGGTCAAAACGCACGACAGAGCGTAACCAGGGTAGAACACAACTCACAAAACCAACTGGATGCAACATGGTGGTTTTTGATACGTGTTGAAAATGAAGGAACCGGAAAAATGTTCACGTTGAAATGGAGAATCCACCTTCTGTCCAATAATGGATTGGTATAGCTTCCCGTATCTACTAACCAATGGCTTTCTGCTGTGTGTCCAGGGGCTTGTTTCACAAAGCAGGATTACTTGCTTAGCCAGATAACTTGCCAGATTTAAGGTAATCTGGCTAAGCAAGTAATCCTGCTTTGTGAAACAGGCCCCAGCACTACTTCTCTCTTATGGCCCAGGTTACTCACGTTAATTTGGTACAAAACAGATCTTAAGCGTTTAATAATATTCGTAAATCCATTGTTAGCTGCCAGTGACACAGGTGTTAAATATCACGCTGTATTACGTTATTTATCTATGACGATTCGCATAACGTAAACAATGTATCAGCTTGCAAATAAAATCACATTCTACGGTAATACTGTAATGTTAAAAATGTGACACTTCTGTAATGGAGGCTCTCAGCTCTAACTGGGGGGGACGCATTTGTCTTGGGACCCCTCCTTTCATCTTACTGTTCAAGAAATCAAAGTACCGGCTACATGGAGGATTTGTGGGGCACGAGTAGCGCTGCTCACCCTGATCCTCGTCAGTGCGGAGTAATAACTGCCCTCTTTCGCAGTCTGGTTTGTCAGGAGTATTCTCGTTTTGAGCGTAATTTACTACTAAACTATGAGTGGGGTGTTAATTTGCAGATCTGCTATGTATAAAAGGTTAAATCATTTTCATATTTAATTTCACATTCTGACTCATTAGATTCTTGTTTATTACCACTGAGGACGAGATGCAGACATTAAGGGCCCGTGTGTGGCTGAGCCAGTCTGAATCCCTTTGCTCAGCAGGGTAGCTACATCTGTCGGGCCCCTGAGAACGGCCCTTAACCCCCTGAAATATGTACCAGGGGCCCCAGATGAACGGCTGGCCTTATGCTTTCCGCTCACCCCTATAGGTGTGTATGTCTTACAGAGACGAGCAGGATGGAATATGTGAAAACTATCACACTCCAATGTACATGACCTCATACTTGTACAAATTCCAGATGGAGCCGGGTGTTTCTGTAATCATCTTCATGCTCCTTAGCGCACCGCCATTAATCTTTCACTCCGACCATGAATCGTTTCATGTCGTATATCATTCCAGAAGGTAATGCACCTCGACTGTGTTTTGAAGCTCTCGTCCCTGAGGTAGCTGAGGGTGCCACACTTTGAGGTGGTTCCCTTTCAGGTCTGTGAATTGCCTTCAAGGTGAAGCAAGCCTCTTTAATAAATCAAATGTAGGCAACATTCTTATCAGCTGCCTTCAGTCAGTTATAGGGCTGAGAAAACATTCATATCTTTGCTTTTTTTAAATTGAATTGCCAGAAAACTGTATTTTCGTTCCTATTCTTAGAATGGATAATACACTATTGTTGCGTTTCCAAAATGTAAATGATTTTCATCTCTAAAATCGAGGGAGAGGATCTGATGGAATGAGGATCATTCCAAGGCATCACGTTCGAGAAAATCTGAAACTACCAGTAAACTTCAGGGGCGGAGGGTGGCTCCTTGAGGTAGGATGCTGTGTCTAATTAGAAGGTCACCAGTTTAAATCCCAGTTAGAGTGATTGTCACTGTATATGTGAACTGTAAAAATAAAGGGAGCCAGACCCTGTGTAACGATTAGACATTGCCACACAACATGTTATTCCCCGTTCCTGTTTTAAACAAGTGGCTGTCAGCCCATCGGAAATGTGCTCCCTGTCCTCTGTGGTGGTTGAACTCTTACGAGACGCTCACTTAGATTCATTGTTTGATTAAAGGTTTTGCTAGAGAACTGGAATGCATTCCCAAGAGGGAGTGAATCACGGCTTGCTCAAGATCCGCAGCTGCAGCCGCTCAATGTTTTCCAGAATTTGAGGATGTAATTAAAGTTGCTGAGATGCTACAGTACAAGTAAAACATTTGAAAGATATTGGCACAAAGCAGAACGCTTACGTATAATTAAAAAACAGGAACACCACGACGGTTAGGGTCTCGTCGCAATGTTGGGACAATGCCTACAGTTTAAATGGATATTTTTCTTCAGGCAACAGAATGTTCCATTAGTTGCAAATCAATGCAGCATTTTAACAAACAGGCAGACGTTATCTTCATGAGTGGTGGCCCCCAGTCACCGTTAGAGCCAGCAGTCTCTCTCGTTTTTCTGCCAACAGAGGTGCAGCTAAAACTTTTAGGCCCCATGAAAGTATAGCGTTTAGGGCCTCCAACTCAGACGGATCCATTTTTTAGGGCCCCCCATCACTCAGGGGACTGCCCCCCCCCCCCCCTTCTCATTGTCAATACCGTCATTTGCTCAGATTCTGCGTAAATTCTGCCTACTGCTGGAAACCCGATGGCCCAACTTTATGAGACCCTGCATCCTACCAGGAAGAGCATGCAGGGGACTCTGGGAAATAGACAGATATGTGGATTACATCACTGAGGCTTCCCTGACTTATAAAAACTCTCAGAAACAGATCCATCCGAGCACAGAAGAGCCCCACTGGAAAAAGCTGTATAAGACATGGCACTCTTTAATGTCATTATTACAATTTCTATTACTCTGTTACTCCAGTTGTCTAGTAATGCTGGTATGAATTTCTAACATGCACATTTCTGTAACACAAGGCATCTCTCTGCTTCATCGGCCATCTAGTTTTGTACTGTTCTGTATTCTTTAAAACTCTTTGAATTTTGGTAACCTAGTGAGGCTGAATGATAAAGCATTCCAGTGAACCTGCCGTACAAGGCTGGCTTCATCATCATCACCATCCATCCATCCATCCACCCATCCTCCCCTGCTCTGGGCCCCATGCTGCCTGATCTACCCCCCCCCCCCCACCTCCATGACCCTCTAGGATGGAGGATGACTGGAATAACAATAGCATGACAATAAGTGATCATCATCGTCAACGTCATACAGTCATAGTTACGCTACATTAAATTATTGCTGCACTGGAGATGGACGCCATGGCTTTACCTGTTGTAGAGGAGGATGTCTGGCACCCAGACCTGACTGGACGGGAATCGTAGGTTTTTCACCCCCGGGTGCAGCTCAGGGTTCCAGCTCAGATAGACGTCAGTCCAGTGCTGGAGGACAACAGAGTGTCAACACCCACCGCTCCGGTCCATTGACAGCTGCCTCTCTAAATGAGTTTGGGATATGAAATTACAAGGGACGCTGGTCTCTCCGGATTAAAGACACCGATTTTATATTCCTATCCATCAACAAGGGACGCTGGTCTCTCTGGATTAAAGACACCGATTTTATATTCCTATCCATCAACAAGGGACGCTGGTCTCTCCGGATTAAACACACCGATTTTATATTCCTATCCATCAACAAGGGACGCTGGTCTCTCCGGTTTAAAGACACCGATTTTATATTCCTATCCATCAACAAGGGACGCTGGTCTCTCCGGATTAAAGACACCGATTTTATATTCCTATCCATCAAAAAGGAGCAGATTGAAGCTGTTTGCCTTTCATTTGGTCTGCATAATTAATTGTCATTCAGTTGTATTTAGTATCAAAATACTTTTAATCTGTACTTGTTTCCTTCAATGGCTTTTTCATGATTATGAATCTAAATATGTTAATCCCCTCGAATAACGAAGGTAATGTTTGGCTGCGTCGTTCAAATTTGTTTGTTTGAGCTCTGCCATGCCTTCCTGTACTGAGAGATTATTTGTTATTCAGTATCACGCTGCGACTGAAATGAAAACAGTCTCCAAGGAACACCTTTGTAATTTTAATATTCTGGGCAAATTCTAGGGCACCGTGTGGAGCACATTCCTTGCCAAGATTACGCGGTAAATGGTAGCTTGGGGGTCAGCCGGGTTTGTCCATTACTGAGGAAATTAATATTTTTTTTAAAAAAAGAGTCAATGAAAAATGAAATAGTGGTGGTATTTAACAAAAATCAACATTCTCGGTCCCCAGACACGTAGAACAGCACTTGATAATCGTCAGACTGAAAGGAACTCGATTTTGAAGTCCATTTTTCTTTGTCTGTGATGGACTTTGCGATGCTGATTTCTCAGCTGATCGTAGCAGGACAGAAGATAATGGAGACTCTAAGCCGTGAAATTGTCCTGAAATGATCTGGTTTCTGTGACCAAGCGTTACAGCTTTCTAAACTCGCAAATTATCCTCACGCAAATGCGTCCGACTTACCAGCTGCAACCAAGCATTTGTAATCAGGACCTGATTCTTTTCATCCTAGAGGAAAGATAGAAAAAAGGAGCGAAATCAGTCCCAAAAAAAACTGTGACCACTCAGACGATACATTTAAAGGACCCGCAATTACATTTGGAGGGTCTGTAAGCTGATTCTGAAAATGCTCTCCTCTGCTGGTAATGACTGATGAATGACAGCAGATTGAGAGACTGAGATGAATTAAAAATAACACAGAAGCTGTCAGCTTGTCCATCCTGGTTTGACAGTCGCCACGGCTCCCAGTGGCCATTGAAAATCAAAAGCTACAGAAGACTCTGGAATTTCATTTTTGGGCGTCAAGGCAACAGCACATTATTACAATGCTTTTGATTTTTCCTTTATGCTGCGAGGATACTGACACTCTGGCAGTGTCGCGAAACACAGGCGAGTCTCGTCTCATTGTTTCTGCCGAACACGCGGCGTGATTGAGACAAGCCGCATGCCACAGTTACAGCGTTCCGAAGTGAGACAACGTGACCTAAAAAGCGTCAGGCGCTTTTGCTTACCAAAACCATGAGTTAAATAAATAAGTAGGGCTCAAAGTCTCCGCACGACACACACACACAGCACCTTCACTGTCTTCCCAGCTGCTACAAGACTCTACATTATTAACAGCTAGACTGGCACAAGCAAAGTGGCGTCAGACTGAGGGGGCCAGACCTGTCGGATTGTAGGTTGGCTTTTACTTCAGACCCCCGCAGACTCGGGTCAGGCAGAGTCGTAGCTCCGGTCAGAAAATCCCAGCATGTGATATCTAGAGGTTAACACCGGGTGCTTCAGGAGAAGCTCTTAAACTAATCCACCCAGTCTCCTGTGCCCCCCCCCATCCTCCACTGAAAGAAACAGAATCCTCCCTGATGCGTGAACTGCCTTTTTTATAAAAATCCACGACTCTGCTCGGAGAAGAGGAGAATCGTTGCCATGTCACGCCGGGGAAGGTACTCTCCAGATGCCTCGTCACGCGTCCTTTTCCTCTCGGTTAAGCATTCAGGTGACAACGCTAGCCGGCTCTGTGAAGCAAGTGTTTACATTAATCTTCATTTAATGTTATCTGAACATGTTTTATTGATTTAGACGTTATTCGGCTTGTGGTAATAGATTGTCAGTAGTATATAAAATACTGGTGGTTGCTTCTGTCCCTCGGGGTGACAGATTCCCCAATGACAGTTACATTTGCACGCTGAGCAGATGCCTTTGTCCAAAGCGACATACAATTACCTGCTGTGGCTCTGAAAATATTGTAAGAATGATGCTGTAAGACATTTATTTTATTTTGCAGACGCCTTTGATGTACAAGTTAGGCAGACGGCTCATTGCAAACGTACGGCTCTTGAGGAGTCGGCCAGGCGTAAGGGCAGCTAGACTGAGCTTCCAGCGAATGGCCAAGTGTCAGCAGTATTGGAGCAAGAACTACGGAACATTTTCCAAACAAAGCAAGAACCTGGTAAGTCAATAGGTGCTTTCATCCTGAAGTAGCAGAACCTAGTCCTGGTCTGGAACCTTAATTTCCAAGTTAGCGCCTGTGCTTGTGAACCAGTCAGCAAGTTATTGCTGTGAGTCCCTCCTCAGTAGCTCATGTTTGAATGAAAAGTACCTAGACTGGAGTAGGGACTAAAAAAGGGTTCCAGAACTGCCTTGGAGGAACTACAATGGGGCAGCGTGACAAAAGATCCTAGTTTCTTAAAAAGATTCTTGTTCTTGAAAAACGTTCTTGCGGTGTGAAAGCATCGAATGACAAGTGCAACATAAGATCATTCAGGGAACATCAGGCTAACAGAGGAATTCCCAGAACAGGTGGGTCACGTGACCTGACATGATCAGAACCATCTGGACCATGTGAGGTGGGAAGAGGAGGGTGGAAAAGAGGTGAGGTTAGAGATGAACTTAACAGAAATAGAGTGTGTTTGTGTGTGTGTGTATTGGGGGACGGGGGTGTGGTAAACACTAAAACACTGTTGGTTCAGACCTCAGTGCCTCAGCTAGGAATGTTTTTCTCCCAGGAGAGACAGATGAATTTTATCTTATAGGATGTAATAAAGGATGATGAATGTGCCTGTTGACTGAGATCGCCCCACCCCCCCACCCTCCCCAAGCTTTACACATGCCATGAGTGTTTAGAGTATTTGACACATACAAAAGTGACCTCATCTTTAGTTTATCCTACACTCCTCTGTAATGGACTCCTGAACCCTAACTCCTGGATATGTTTTGGTGCCTTAATGGCTGATGATGAATTGTGGTAACAAAATAAGACTCCAGCCCCACATGAAACAAGTGGAGCTCTGGTCATTGTCAGAGTGATTCTGAAAGGCAGAAGATAAGGCTAGCAAAGTAACCCCCCCCCACTAAAAAAAAGACACCAGTCTGGCACCCTTTACCATTTCCATTACAGTTTCCATTTCCATTACCATTACCAGAAGCCAGTCAGGTAACTTGGGTTGTCCTGGTTACAGTTTCATCAACAAGTCAGCTGGATGTCTGGTAAGTTTTTTTTTTTTTTTTTTTTTTTTTTTCTTTCCCTGATGTCAGTGTCAATTTGCAGTTTTAACACTGGTTTCTAACAATTACATGATTCTGGGCTACTGGGCTCTCACCAATGACACAGATAAATAAATGAAATTGTCAGTAAAGCATCCGCCTGCATTGTAGCTTCTTTTCTGGGGTTTGAACTACAGTTTGTGTCATGATGTATAATAAAATCAACAAATAAACTTAGTTTGTTTTAAATCTGGGAAGTGGGACCAGGGTTCGAGTCTCCACCATGGATGGATGGGAACGGCATAGACATGCAAAATGTCTTGACTGTGTTTTCTTGTTTTTAGACACAATTGATTGTAAGCAGGATTCTCCAGGCGTGTCCTTATTGGCCTGTTATTGAGTTTTATGGTTGACTTGTAACAAGTCTCTCATTAGCACTTGGTTGAAGACGGCTGTGGGAACTAATGAGGGGAGAAATGAGGGCTGAATTATCGTGGGCTGCTTTCTATTGCCTGGATTTAACGAATCGGCAAAGTAACCCAATGGAAAGACGGCAGGTTGAATGATTGGCCAATGCCCCCTATAGTGAGTAATTATTTGATATCATTCGGCCAATGACACGCGATTGATAGTGTATTAATTATAAAGCAGTTTTAGTGATCTGGGAGACAACAGAGAGCCCTGTTTCATGTGGAGACGTGACAATCTGCTCTGCAGTTGGAGTATGTTGAGTCCCACGGGACGAGAAGTTCTGTAAGCTGATTTATAACCGTGCAAAGAACAGGCAGCAATCCCCAGCTGCACAGCCATGATCCAATATCCTCCCAGGTTTCAAATCCTGACACAAAGAAATGAAAGCCTGTCACTGATTGGGGGCCCAGATGTGGCTCAGAATTAAGATGGCTTCCAAAAAGCTCATTTATTCATTTTGTGTGAAAACACCACAAACATGATAGGTCCTTAAATGAGAGAGGGCACACCAACAAAAAATAAAACGCAATATGTTGGTTGCCATGTGCACATCAAATTAGACTCTACTAAAGACATCCCAAAATCGACCCTGTAGTGGATGAGCAGTTATGTGAAATTAAATGACTTAATGGAAAAGGTATTTCAATTTGTCAAATGACAGGAAATCTTGTGGGTGGGAATAGAGCAGATTATTATGCAATGTCAGTCACTGACCATCACAGCCCACATACTATTGGACACATTATTGGCTTCCATTGGGTTAAACTAAGTATTATTTTGACAAGGGGGTGGTAATCCCACCAACCACAGCATCCAAAGCCTGGTGTCCAGCACCATTAGCTGAAGCTGCAGCTTTGAAGCAAAGCACACTATTCTCTATTTTTAAAACTGCAAACCCTCCTTCATTTTTCCACCATTCTACTGATGTTCAAGATAGCTAACACCCCCCCCCCCCCCCCCCCCGCCCCATGGCGAATGGAGACAACTGGTAATATGTCATTTCTGTTACTTCCTGAGCCTGCTCCTCATGATTACCACGATAAGTGATTGTGAAATGCCCACGAAGGGTCCCATCAAACGTGACATTTCCTGAAATAAACTCGACTGCACTTCACTAGCAGAAAACAAACCTGATTATCTTACTAGAAGAGCCCATTTTTTGCTTTCACGTTTATTTCTTTATCAGTCTCGCGTCTCTATCAGATCTGAAACCTTTTATCTAGAATTCCATTTTGAAATTGTCTAAATGGTATAAGATTACTTTATGGCCTTCAGTAGATTTTCTGCTCTTTAATTCCCACAGAACTTCTACCCTTTACTGTCCATAAAGATTATATTTTTATCCCAAAGGCTGCTTTCAACAGACTATTGGATCATTAGATATCATACCTGCATTTTTTTCCACATTATGATTTTTTTCCCACTACCCAGTATATCTGCTTTGAAAAAGGACTTACTGAAAGAGGTCTGACCCCAGGGACGTGTTAAATGACCCAAATGCAAAGCCTTTTATCCTGCATTTTGCTGCACATTTACCCTTTACTGTTACAGGACCATGTCAATGGATATCAGATGCCCACTGGAAGCTGATGCTTCTATTATGGAATTGAATTCCAAAGTGCTGTTAGCTAAACCGCCTTTTTCATCTATTCCTGGATGTTTTCATCACTGTAAATGCTAGGGCTAAAGTCCTGGGCAGATTAATGTGTTGGGCTATCCTGGGCTATAGCCTGTGTTTCAGAGCTTAGCCCTCGGGGACCCCCAGACAGGTTTTTGCTCCCTCCCAGCTCCCAGACCCTCGGGGACCCCCAGACAGGTTTTTGCTCCCTCCCAGCTCCCAGGCCCTCGGGGACCCCCAGACAGGTTTTTGCTCCCTCCCAGCTCCCAGGCCCTCGGGGACCCCCAGACAGGTTTTTTCTCCCTCCCACCTACATAGGGCACCATGTGGGATATTACCAGCATGGGAAATCCTGCCCTTCCGGAAGTTTCTGAAGGCACCCAGATGAGTAATGCATTCTGTTGTAAGGTCAGCAGTGTGGCAGCCGGGGTAAACGATGGCATGAGTGAGTATGAGTGTGTGAGAGAGAGAGAGAGAGAGAGAGAGAGAGAGAGAGAGACTGGGAGAGAGGCAGAAATTCATAGAAACAGGGAGAATAACAAAGTCCTATAGAACAAGAATTGTAAACCACAAGGCTGTTGACTTTTTTTTTTGCTGTTTTATAACCGTTATCTTTCCCCTGTTGTGGCCCATTGTAGACCAAACCATGTTTGCCCAATACAGATCCATGGCACGCTAGAGGACCAGTCAGTGGTTGAGGGTGTCACTTTGGGCCAGTTTTTAAACCATTAAACGACTAAGCAACAGCCATTCTTTCAGTCATTCATCCATTTCTATGTTCTTTATTCAGGGCTTCACCCCTAGATAAAGTATTATTGAAGGTCCCATGCCATTTAAGAGGTGACGACCTTCCCTTATCAAGCACGACACACTGAGTGGACATAGATAAGTCGCCAAGCGCCGTATAACTGTCACACGGCCTTGTGAGGTCCAGCCGAGGAGGTGACATTAAATGATGGAGTAGAATCTTCACCGGAATCCTCAGTAGCTCGGAACCCAAAACAGAAGGGGGTTCCTTGCTCCCAAAACCTTGGTGTCGTCTGACACTCATTTTTCGGAGAACAGAAGGACTGAAAATCAACGCGGCATATTACAGGCATCTGGTACGCCACCAAGAGAGTTCCGGAATTAGAGCGCTGCCGGGCTCTTCACAGAAACAGTCGCCTTTCTGAATGGATACAAAATTTTACTGCTGTTTATCATGCCTACGGTATAATTGCAAAACAAACAACAACAAAAGCAACACATTTCCCGAAGATCTCACGCTCCCTGCATCATTACAAAGGCAAAACGCCTCTCCGTCTAATAAAGAGCTGCAAATGCGGATTTATTTCTAGTGCAATACTGGGATTATTAGCGTAAAAAGCTTTAAAAAAAATCAGAACTGTATGACGTATATACAATTATCTGGAAAATAATAGTGCTTCTCATTCACACATATTTATGAGTCAATCTGACACACTCTTCTCAATGGCTTTATCTCTGGGACTTGAACAGATGCTCTCCCATCTCTCCTCTGACTCACCACGTCGATTATCTGCAGGAGCGTCATGCCCAGCTCCACCAGGATGGCCGACGAGTCGTTCAAGACCGGCCTCTCCAAGCGGTTGTAGTTGTCCATCAGCTCCTTGTAGAGTTTGCGCTGGTGTTCCCCCTGCAGTGACCCTAACGTGACGTTAAGAGGGAAGACAAGTTGCAGAAGCTCTACGACATGTTAGTTTGATACATCACTAACAGCACACTGGTGATGCTCGAATGATGTAAATCACAAAATCTGATACACAAACACTTACACGAGTCAAATTTTACATAAACTGGATTTACCCTACTCATCCATACAGTCCAGGGCACCTTTTAACAAACACTTAAGGCAAAAATATACCCGTAATATGTATTGCTATTGTCCCTGCTGCGTAAAAATGTAACATTTCTTTATGATCAAAGCTAGACAGGCCAGGATCAGTAAGAGGTCATTTTTTAACAATCACATATTAATTAGTCTTAATATGTTTTCTAAAATTGCATGGTTTGGTAATATTACTATGCAAATGTACAGATTTATATTGCCAACTTAATTATTTAAAAGGAGATTCTTATCCTTTGGTCATTGTACTAATTAAAATGAACACATATAATTAGTTTTCTATGCCACCATCATGCAGCAGGAAGGTTAGAGTGACTCAGTAAATATCATCTTGTGGGTTGAAGGTTTGAATTTCTCCGTCTGAGTGGAGTTTTGTAGGTTCATCCCGTGTTTCCTTCCCGTGTTTCCTTCCCATTTTCTATTCCACAGATAATGCTCAGCTTCCTGAAGTTGTAACAAGAAAACATGAGGAAACGTCGTCTTTCCTCAAGGCACCAGCAATATAATGAAAAAACACAGATTCCTACTGACTCTCCTCAAAGTAAATTGTCACAAACACTTTAATCACAAAATCAAAAGAGTTTCAAACCTCTTCTGGCAAAAATTCAAAACATGATGTTTTCTGTCACAAACAAGAAATTGGGTTCAAGTTATCTTTGTTCGAAAAGTAAATTAAAAATACCAAGAAATAGCTAGCAAACTAAATTCTCTTGGTGGCGGCTACGTTAATCTTCTTCTTTCTTCACATTCCACTATTTACACTGCTTGATTAATTCGACCTTGTGTTTTGATCCTGCGCCCTGTGGTGGGCCAACAGTGAAGATCGGGATTTAGTGAGGTAATAATAGTCTTCAATATTAGCATTTTTCATTTGTTTTTTTTTTTCTACATCTGGGATGTGAAAAGGTTCCATACTTGTCCCAAGGATATGAGAGCTATATGCTTTTTTCAAACACAAATATACAGCCTGTTCTTCTGTAACCACTATGTCCCCCCTAGGTAACCCACAGAAACCCACAGCAGAGTTTGGTTGGCCATTCTGACTAAGAACAGGTTGACCTTAAATACTTCACTATGATCCATTAAACTCGGTCTTCCTGATTCACCACCACTACCAGTTTCCCATCATGAAAACAGGGGTGATGTGTAACTCAGGCAATTAGGATTCTGTGTCTATGATCGGGGGGGGTCAGCAGAGATGTCTTGACTGTGGGGCCCCTGAGCAAGGTCCCTAATAAGGCTCCACGCACTGCATGACCCTTTTGGAAAAACAAAGACATAAAAAATAAAATGTATGTCACTTTGGATTAAAGCATCTGCAAAAAAGATTAAATGTAAGGAGAAAAAAAAAGTGTAATCGAAAGCAAAGAAGGACACTGAGGGTAAACCTTATAAAACACAAAAACACAACCTTCACATATGCTGGTTTTAGTAGGTTGGACGGTTTATTTATAGATTATATATATATATATATATATATATATATATATATACACACACACACACACACACAGAGAAAGTCAGTAATGAGACAGTACAATAATGCTGAATTTCTCCCTGATTCTCCATGCCTGCCCCTGTGCCCAAGCCATCAGGACATCTCTCCAAATGTCCCTCACATTAAAGCCCCCAGTGCTTCCCCCCAAGTCTCCATAATGTCAGCAAATCACTGCAATCATCACCATGCAAATTCAACATTAAATGGACCATTCAAACAGTCCTACTGCTTTAAGTTTAGAAATCAGACACAATCTTCTGTAAAGGCATCTGAACTATATAATGGTTCCATAGCAAAGGCTGCACATGTAGGACGTTTTGAATTGCTCATTAATTTTTAAATATTTTTATGAATACTGCAAATACAATATTCTAGTGGGAAGTACTGGTACTTAGCTGTAACTCAACAATAAAAATATTTGTCAGTTATAAAAATAAGGATATGCAGTCTTAATTTAGAAGTTATATAATATTGCTCTTCATTAAAATAGCATTAAAAACAACTTTTCTGTTATGAAAGTGTATTTTCATGCAGTTTATTTTCTGGTATTAAATGCACCAGTGGGAAATTCCTGAACCATCCGCCAACCACCAACCACCAGCGTTTATATTTTCGTCACTGTTGTGCAAATGTTAACGAAGAGCCGAAAATAAGTATGTAACGATACTTGTTTCTGTTTTGAAATTTGAAGTAAATTAAACGTATCCTTGCTCACATAAACATGATGTAAATACCAAAAATTGCAGACGGAACCCCAGTTTCCCACGAGACGGTTTCCATGGTGACCAATATGCAATACACAGTAGCCCTACACTTCAAAATTTCTTTTTTCTTTCTCTTGAAAAGCATATTATTTTTCATAGCATTTCGCAGCAATAACATGTGCATTGTCAAGGTGAGTACGTGTCTTCCTCGACCGGGACCAGCGCTGAAAGTACCCCAGCTTTGCTGTTCTAGTTATTGCTATGCGAAAGATGGGAGTTTGAGCTGACAGCTCTTTCACATTATTAAATTCCAGCCAGAACGTGAACAGGGCCTTCCGAGATCCAGACTTCAGTTAAGTTATAGAGCCGCACGTAGTCTTACTCTGTCAGGTGTTCTAACTAACAATGTCATCTCTAACGAATGCAGATCCATGCGTGATTGGACCATGTGCCCTTTGCCATAACTACAGAGGGATGGTGATGCAAAGCGGCGACTGAATCTTGTAATTCAGTCACTGTAATGTCCTCTACAGATACAAGAGGCTGATATCTTTATAAGAAGCCTATTGCCCTTGGATGAACTTTGACCTAGACACTGAAGATAACGTCACATGATCAGTCTTATTGATCAGTTCTCTGCTATATAATGTAGTCCGATTTATATTCATCTTCAGCTGGTTAAAATCACAGAAAGATTCAACAATACACCCCAAAGGGTAAATTCGGCAAAATGAATAACTATTTCTCCTGCAGCTTTATTACGTCACATACTTGCTCGCAAGACCCATGCCAGTGCTTAGGAGAGCCAAAATAAATCTTGCTGGTGTTTGGGGTTCAGAAATAACAGAACGGCTCAGGACTTCACCTGTATTACGGGATCAGCATGGAGCCTCGTGGAGCAAACAGCCGGTAACCAGAAATGACCCATTTCTGCAAACTGCTCCAGTACATTTTCTGTTCGCCTTGTGTTTTGTTGTTAACTAATAATTTCCAAGGAATTACTGCACAGTCAGACACATCTGGTCTGCTACAGATGTTGCCGTGACAGACATAAAGCAAAATCTACAGATGATGAAGATTCATGCCTGGGGTCCCACACAGAAAGGCACCATGGGGGCTGCTTGTCAATGTACTTCTTAACTGAGAACAGCTCCTTTAGAACTATAATTCGGGTTTCAATTGTTACAACTTGAAATAAATGATTTACTTATATTCGAAAGTTATGACAGAAAATGATATGATAGTTGATATGTTTTTGTAAACAAAGGAATAAAGTAATGATTTTTAATACCAATAAATTTGAAATATTCTACTGAATTACTATAGACTGTCAGCACTGTTGTGCATGATTATAATAACCATTTAATGTAAGAACTCATCCATGTGTAGATGTTACTATCCTCATACTTTTCAAATACATGTTTTTATTTCAAGGATTTAGTAAAATATTCTATGATCAATTATACAAATTAAAACCATAAAGTCCTCAGAAGTGTTTGACATGATTCAAATGAAGGAGATCGCTTAGTTAAAGCTTGACTGTACAACTTTGTGACTCGCTGAGTGAATCACAGTTGTAATTAATATTTCCAGTCAATCTGAACACTATCTCCATGAGAAATGTATAGAGTGTTTAAACAAATTAACAATAAATGGCAAACCTGTTATCTAGAAATGGAATATAACTTGGTTTATAATTAAGAAAATGTTACAGTCCGTCAAAATGGGAGAAGATGTAAAGCAGGGGGGGTTTAAAAGCATGTTATTGATGCTAAAACAGGAAGATTAGGATTAGGACTGGGGAGAGAACACAGAATACTGGAGCATTTATACAGACGAAACAGAACAGAACAGTGTCAGGGATCAGTGACCCCAGCAAGTAGGGCCTGAACACAAGATACAGTCATAATTCTAAACATTACTTATTAATCACAATGATGAAAAATCACTGTTTCTGTATGTGTGTGTCTGTGTGTGTGTGTGGATTATGTTTGTATTACATTGTGGGGACCAAATGGGGGGAGAGGAAGGGAGGAAGGAAGGGAAGGAAGGAGAGAGGGAGGAAGGAAGGAGGGAGGGAGGAAAAATGACTAATTACACAAATTAATGATCCCTACATTCCAGAAACACAAATATGTCAGGTTTTGTTATTTGGGCAGAATTAGGAACAGATGGAGGGATATTAACTATAGAATACAGTGAGGAGACACACAGAATTCAGGATAGAATGAGTACGTTCTGCAGTCATCATTCACAGATGTGCAGTAAACAATCCATTATGCAAAGAAAAGCAATTTTTCAAAAGGAATTATATTTGCCTTTAGGGGGGATACACATCTCTAGGGGCTGTGATTAACTCCTCTCACAGCCGAAATGTCAGCGCTGCACCTCCTCGACTCGTCAGCGCCCGGAGCTCCTATCCCCACAGGCGGCAGACGCCTCCAGACAGAGTGAGACGGTGTCACAGCACCAGAAATGACCTTCCAAGCTTCTGCTCAGCATCGTTTCCTTATTTATACAGGCGTCCCGCACCACATTAGGCAAAAATCCCCGTGTCCGTGGTTATCTCTGTGTCAGACGAACCAAATCAACTTAAATGGGTAAAACAGGCAGTCAGATTCCATTTTACCTGGCAGACGCGGTGAGATTATCCAAGCTAGATACGATCTGTGAGCTTTGGAAACATTCCTGTGATATTTCAGCCTAATCCAAAGCATGTGGAAGTCGCTTATCTCTGCAAGCATTAAAATCACCAGTGCCCCTGGATGTAGCGCAGTAGGGTTAGGGATCCGTGCCAGCGTACAGAAGGTCATGTGTTTGAATCCCCTAGCTGGCAGAGTGATGGCATGACAGCTGAGCCCTTGTGGAAAAACAACGTTAACTCTAATTTAACGTCTTGTACATAACTTTGGGCGAAAATGTTTAATAAATGAATGTAAAAGTGTGTAGTGGGTGAGCACAGAAGTATCTGGAAGGTGGGACCCCGTCACTGCAGCACAGAACTCACTGCGACACGTGACGGGGTCGTGTTCCAGAACAAACAACCATGCCGTGTTAACATCACGCACCTGTTACACTGACAGCAAAAAAGGGAGAACGAAACGAAGCCTCATTAGAACAGGAGAAAAGTTATTTTGGAATCCTTTTGTTTTCACATATCTCATTGTGCTGTCCTTTGAAACACTAACATAGAGGTGAGAGTGAAACGTGGAGCCTGAGCACTGCGTCAGCCATTTGTCTACGGGCCTGGAGCAATTTTCAGCGGGTTTAGAACCAAAGCAGACGTGGCTGCTCCGCCACGCACAGGATTGGAAACGGCACCCTTCTGGTCACAGCCACAGAAGCCTAACCCATTGAGCCACATACTGGCCGCCGTCCAGAACAGACACCCTGGCTGGAAAAAACAGCTGAGATAAATAACCAAATGGTAAAATGAAGAGGAACACTCTCCTTGGCGTGTAGGTATGCGTAGACGGTGCCCCATTCCTACCCGACTGTGGGCTTTAAACCTGCCTCTGGTTATGTACATGTGGAGTTTGCATATTCTCTCTGCATAATCCTCCAGTAAAACATTCCTCAGGTAGGTGAATCGGTGCCGCTGAGTGTGTGATTGGATATCTGTCAGTGCCCAGTGCATTCTGGGATAGGCTTCATGGCTTATTGCTGTTAAGGAAGACAGACAGATAAAATACAGCCATCACACCCATAAAGACAACCGGAAACTCCGGTGGTGAGCGGCAGAATAAAGAAGCCATCTCCCACAGAACACCCTCCCGTGCATCGCCGTTAATTACAGCGAGCATCCCGCGGTTATGACAGCTCCGCGATAGACACCTAATCTCACCGACGTCGGGGCTCGTTCCACCCGCCGCCCGCCGTCGACCCATAGTGCCGTCTCCTGCCTCTCTCCGGCCCCCCCGTGAAGCCAAGCCGCAAAAACCCTCTGAAGGAGCGTAAATATCTGTTCCCCACAAACCAAACAAACGCACGATTCCCTGGGGTGGTCGAGGTGGGACCGCCCCCCCCCCCACAAGTAATCCATTAATAAAAACAGGTATGAAGAGAACGGGGGTCTCGTCAACAGCAGGAAGCCCAGAGAGACCTTCCTCTCCAACTCCGTGATGGAGCCCATGGTTATGTGGATCCATCAGTCTGAGCTATTCTGCTGCAGGGGGGAGTTTCCCGAAGCCGCTTAGAGCTACGTCGTTCTAAGTTCTATGTTACAAGTTAGAACTTACGAATGAACTAATTGGGAAAATATCATTCACCGTTATATTAGGATTAGTATTCAAATGGAAAAGGGCTACAGTGTGATTTAAGAACAATGACACTGAGTAGACTGGATGGATGGATGGATGGATGGGTAAAGGTGGCCTGAATCTATCTGTCTTTCTCCACCAGATACTTTGTAAGCAGTTGTGAGGAGGCTGTTTTGCATTAACTCAGGGTTGCCAGCTCTCACACATCTGGCGCGACACTCACGCTTTCAGACTCTCTCGCTCGCGCACGAAATCTTGCGGCAAATCTATATTATTCCATTATAAACCTAAAATTGGCCACATCAAAAGCGTTGGGGCAGTTTTCGAACCCTGCGGACTATTTGCAAGGTAATAAAACTCATATATACAAGTAAATGCGTGTGCAGCCAGCTGACCAAAGATGGCAACCCTGTTAACTACTGAACCAAAAAAAAAATCACAATATAAAGAATGAACAAAAAAGGAGATGCTCTGATATCTTTACTTTCAGAAAAGAAGTGCTAAAATAAACACACATGCTATTTTAAATGGTGATTTCTTTTTCCTAAACAGAATGATTTCCCTGCCACAGCAGATGTTACCTATCTTCGTCGTATAGAAACATTTATTTTTCAGCCATTTCAGCTGGCAAAGCTGATAGCAGTAAAAGCCTTGAGCGACCAGGCCAAGCTGCACTCGCGTCACGGATTAATGCCCACTCACCCCCCCC
>JAODJU010000014.1:3326784-3338540 GCA_026776725.1 Gnathonemus echidnorhynchus
CTCTCGGGGTAAAGGACCCCGCCGTCCTTGGGGTAAAGGGCCACACCGACCTTGAGGTAAAGGGCCACACCGACCTCGGGGTAAAGGGCCACACCGACCTTGAGGAAAAGGGCCACACCGACCTTGAGGTAAAGGGCCACACCGACCTCGGGGTAAAGGGCCCCGCTGACCTCGGGGTAAAGGGCCACACTGATCTCGGGGTAAAGGGCCACGCCGACCTTGGGGTAAAGGGCCACACTGATCTCGGGGTAAAGGACCCCGCTGTCCTTGGGGTAAAGGGCCCCACTGTCCTCGGGGTAAAGGGCCACGCCGACCTTGGGGTAAAGGGCCACACTGATCTCAGGGTAAAGGGCCCCGCTGTCCTCGGGGTAAAGGGCCACACTGATCTCAGGGTAAAGGGCCCCGCTGTCCTCGGGGTAAAGGGCCACAATGACCTCTGGGTAAAGGGCCACGCGGCTTCTGCTGCACCACTCTGCTCTATAAAAGTTTCTGCCTTATAAGTAATTGTCCATTCATTTATTTTTCATATTTATTCTATATTAAGAAAATATATTAATTTGTTTCCAACAAAATTTTACTAAGAAGAGGCATTAATCAGAGTGGCTTGTGGATCTGCCAGGTCCCCGTGTTTTTTATTTATTCATCACTGTTCTTAACACCAAAAAACTGCAGTTGAATTTACCCAGCGCAGGTTTTCTCTACGCTTGTAAATTCTCGCTGACTTAAATACGGTGATTATATTTATCTGAACAAACCGTGTGACATCTGGACTGTGGAGAATAAGTGATACGACTTACCCATACTGATGTGCAATGAACGAATGAAGGAGTTCTGTTTTATCTAATGTATGAATTCTCTCCTGGCCCTTCACCACCTTAGTTACTGTGTGGTGGCTGTACTGGTGCCCAATGGCTGCTGTCACATCATCCATGTGGGTGCTACTGTCATATTGGTTTTAGTGGCTCCCAGTAGCGTTTGTAAAACACTTGGGGTGTCTTGAAAACAGCTATATGAATGTAACATTAATTCATTCACTTTGTTCATTCAGAGATCAAAACTTGTACAAACTGATACAATTTTGTTTGTACTTGTTTTTATAGCTTATATTGTTTGATGGCTAAAGTTGTTACAATGTTATGACACCATTCTAGTTTTTAAACCTGCAGCCAATAGCTTGCTGTGGTTTTTGAAGCAAGCAAATCAGTGATTCAGTGATTCAAATCAATCTGGTGAACTGAACGAAATGAAACGAATCACTAAAAAGAATCATTTTGCACATCACCATGGACCCACTAAACAGGGCAGGGGAAACATTGGCACCCTCCAACAATCTTTGTGCGACAAATGAATGGACATACCTGGACATATCGGGATCAGGGAGATGGATTCATTTGACGATCGGAGGCAGACACACTGGGAATTTTGCATACTTTTCCTCAATCCTCAATCCCATTAAAGTAAACTGGGCTGATTAGGGACACGCTCATTCAGATTTTCCACTCCAGTGGTGTCGGGCCGGCAGCTGCTGTGGCCAGACTTTTGCTTTTATTCGTTAAATAATCACCTTTCTAATACGGAAGCGGTTGCTTGTGGCCTAGAAACCAGCAATTAACTTTCAATTAGAAATGCATGGCAAATGCTAACAAGACTAAAGATGGTGTCTTTGTTTCTACATGGACAGAACATGGTTTCTAGTGTGATACAAGTGATGAGTTTACCATTTTGTATTCATAATTCTGTATGTAATCTCAACGTCGAGGGGAAGCTGCCTTTACATTTTATGTAGGCTATATCTCCAATTAATGAAAAATGTGAATATGTTCATCACTTTGTTGCCTCTTTATTTGTTCTTTGTGTCTCTGAAAGCACTTACATCACCAAAGGAGATTCAGAAAAGACAAAAGACTGTGTTTGTCCTAGAGCAAAAATCTGTGTCCTTTTGATAAACAGCAGGATTGTATCTGTAAGAAACTTCATCCTGCTCCCTGGGACAGACATATAAACGTCTTTGAAATAAATCCACAGCAGTTTAGGACTGAGATATGACATTATCAGATAGTATCTCTGTGCTTCACTCATTACCAGGATCACCTCAGCAAAGTTTTTGTGACCAGTGTCTATTAATGTGAGTCTGGCCCTTTAATTGCGATGGTGGGGGGTGGGGGGGGGGCAGTATTTTAGAGCTGCTGTTGGACCCCCTATCCATCACATCAGACCACCTACTGCCTCAAAATGAGCTGTAAGAGACACTATTCAATTATATTTCATATGATTCCTTAATTAAAGTGCACTCGGAGCTCAAAATAGAACATTAAAGAAACGTTACACAAACGTATTAAATCTAAAAAGCTAGAAAACAGCAGGGAGAGCAAAAACTCCCTTTAATGGGCCAGAGTAAAGCTGGTGAGCCAGCCGCCATTCAGTGTGATCGCACCCCCCGATGCTGAAGAAGGACCAATCCAGCCTCATCTACATCATGTCCATGTTAGATCACAGCTAGACTGCTGTACACTTAGGGTTATGAAACAAGACACATGTCTCTGTTCCCGGACTCTGTCTTCCTGGAAGGACGGCGAGTGAGACCAGATTATCTGTCAGCTGCATTCATGTCCGAATGTCACAGCCTCATGCCCCTAACATCCCCAACTCTGCAGACCAGTGTTTCCTAACCCAGGCCTTGGACGACTATGGGGACCGTCTGAGGTCCCCGAGGACCAGGTCGGGAAGCAGTGATGTAAATCAGGGAGGGCTGATGCCAGTGTGCTCTCATCAATCGGGACCGTCCATCTATCCATTCAAAGCAAGCTATTCGTTTGCTCTCCTCACATCATCCATGGGGATGGCCTTCATGGTGAGGTGAGGAAGAAGAGGGGGCAGGCAAGCCAGGGGGAGATCTACCTCCAGACAGCAGCGGTGTTGGCCACCACTTGTGAGGGTGGACTCAGATTTTACACTGCTCTCCTGCCTTGAAACACTCTTACCGCACAACTCGACCCAAACATTCACGCCGGGCCCCAAATGTTATAAACGGTCGCTACACTGGCAGGGCAGGGGGAACCCAGACTTTGAGTGGCATCTCGAATAACAAATCCACCCTGCCTGCAGATCTACAATCTTCAAGACCCCCATCGAAAGTGACATCTCGAGTCCTCGTTTGCCGAAGCTCAACTGGCAGAATCCTGACTTACTCCCAAACGACCTCAGTCCCGATAACCAAGCAAAGCAGGGCGCAGGGATTTTCCTCGTCAGCTTAAAAGGTCACAGATGTGTCCCCTAAAGCCAAAATAACTCTGGGCATGCTGTGCAGTGCACACTTATGGAAGACGAATACAAATAATCTGACTCAGACCTGGGGCAAAGGGACGATGCTCCAGTTTCATGTTTGCTTCTGTCAGCATCAATCAAAACTTTATTAGTAGATCAGAATGGACAATGAATGAGGGTCATTCTTACCTCAGGAATCGAGGTCAGTCGTCGATGACTGTTACCCCATGAAGAAAAGGCTAACTGATGCTAATCACTGTCACACAGAAGGAAGTGTATCTTTCACTCACTTATCCGATGTAGGTCATGGAGAGCCAGGAGGCTTCCGGGAGGTCGAGGGGGACAGCAGGGGACAGCTTGCCTGTCCATCATGGGGACAATACACTCTCAGATGATGACATGGTATAAGTGACTTAGTGAAGGCATTTCACCTAATGGCAAGGAAACCAGAATCTTCAGGAGAATCTGCTCACCACAGGGAGGGAACAAGCAAACACACACACAACACAGGTGGGATTCGAACCCATGGGGGGGGAGGCAACAGCGCTGCCTACTGAACTACCATGCCACCGGGGACCATATAGATATTTAAAGGGTCCTATACAAAAGTGAATACAATAATAATTTATTAATCTAATATCCTAATGTAATCTATCTAATATTCTGTTACAGTGCTTTTAGAATTCTTGGAATGCCCTGAAATGCAGTGAACATGTCTTTTTGCCCTGAGTGTAACTGAGTTTCCCTGTACGTGACACACTTTACTGCTTTTTAAAAATATATTTGCATTATGAATGCCTTTTACAGCAAACTGTACTTATATGACCGTGTTCATGTTATGAATATTAAGAACAGCATTAATATGTCATGCAGACAGTTCTGTGGCTTTTCCTGTGTATTTCCAGGGTGTTTAACCCCTCTGCGAATTGCAGACTCTGCGTCGTATCTGTCATAATATTACATCTGTTGTATTTATTATTTCTATCTGTTGTATTGTTGTGGGAGCCCCCCCTCTCTGCTCCCCTATGTGTCTGTGTATGTATATTCTCTGTTATCCATGTTTATTAGCAATTATTCTCCCCCCCCATGTGTTACACTCGTCTTGTTTTTAAACACCACAGGTTTTTACCACTTTTCCATTTATTTCATAAACTGCAGATTTTTATTCTCGTTAAGCATCGGAAAGTTGAGCGAACAACAATAAATGAAACGTGAAACAGAGCGGTATTTAATGTTCCTTGTAGAATAAACCTTGAATTAATTCACATCATCATGTTCATTTTGCAATAACAGGCAGAATGTGATTAAAATGTTTTAAGCAAATAACCCGTTTTCCCTATGGATGTCAGACACATTTTTGTAGACTTACTGCACGTGTTCAGCAGAGATTCTGTCGTGTGTGATGAGAGGGAGACGGCAGAGGGCAGGTCGCCGGCCGGGGGGGGCGTGCATCACGAGGCCGGGGTGGGGCGCATGCAATGCCTCAAGGAGATTTATTTTTAACTCGGTTGTCAGCGTGTGCTCAGGAAGTTTAAAATTTTGATAAGCCCCCTGAAAAGGGCCTGTGGAGTAAGAGGCCCGCCGCTGTCCCGGCGATGTGGCGTAAGAGGCCCGCCGCTGTCCCGGCGATGTGGAGTAAGAGGCCCACTGCTGTCCCGATTATATATTATGATTTTACACACATGGTACAGGGTGCAAGGGTGGCCTACACCCCGGATGGGATGCCTGTGTGTGTGTGACCTTCCGTTGGGGCTAAAAAAAAAGCTCTTTTCGGGGTAAATAAGGTTATGTGGGGGCAGGGCAGACAGCACGCACCACACAAACACAAAAAGCGAGAGCTGCCTTTCAGCGTGGACTGAAACAGAAACCGGATCATGTGGAGGGGGCATCTGCCTGTGCTGGGCGTGGGGCACGAGCTGGCAAGGTCATGCTGCCACGAGGCTGAGAAACAAACAACATGCCCATTTATAAGCACCCCAGGGAGTTAGGGGCAGGTAGGGGCAGGCGGGACGGCAGCCGGGCACCCCACGGCCTGTCAGCACTGATAAACACTCTGGCAGCGTAGGCCTCTGCCCCCCTAAGCTTGCAGCCGTAATTCCATCACAGAGGCAGCAGCATGTTGAGGAGTTTGACGGCACGACGGCAGACGCTGCCTTACACTGCATGACGGCAGACGCTGCCTTACACTGCATGACGGCAGACGCTGCCTTACACTGCATGACGGCAGACGCTGCCTTACACTGCATGATGGCAGACGCTGCCTTACACTGTACATTATACACTACGTCTGCATTTCTAACTCAGATAATGTGCAGTGAAAGCCACTGCGCTGCCCTAGTCAAAGGCTGCAACATGTACAGTATATTTATCATTAATGTCTTGTGTGTAAAGCTGTTTAAAGCTTTTGCATGCTGTGTCAGGGACCCGGGCGTCTCAGGCGCGAGAACGTGACATAGTGCACAAAATGGGTGGACGACCCACTGGCAGCTCTAAGAACAAAAACGGGGTTCATTAAATAAAACAGAAAACACTACAAACACAACAAAACCAAAAGGACCACGAGGGGTCAAAAACTAAAGGGGATAAATAAAGACTAAATAACAAAAACTGGGCAGGTAAGCAAAATACACACCACACAAACTTCTCAATACAAATCAAACACAATCAACGAACCACTAGGGAACAGAACAGAAGCAGGGACTTAAATACAGAAACCAAACTGGGTAATAAGACTAACACAGGACAGGTGAGACTAATTAACAGAGACCAGGAAAACAGGGCACAGGTGAAACTAATAAACTCAAAGGAGCAAAACAGGGAAACCAAGTACTAACCAAGGAAACAGGGAAACAGAAACCAATACTAGGGAATTACAAACAGGTAAAGACACAAGCAGGGGCACAAGGAACAAAACAAAAAACAACTACAAAATCAGACACAAGAACTAGAGAAACTCAAATGAAACACTAGGGAGCAAAATACAAAAACACAGGAGGTGGGATTTGAACACAGGACAGGAGGGTACCCAGACAACTGGACCCTCAAAGTGTTGAGCTATGAGGCCGACAGAGAAGAAGGGAAAACACAAAGAGTAACAGGAAGAACGGGATGACCAGCAACACCTGCTGGCCAAACGGGGAAGGGACACAGAGTGGGACCATAGGGACTGACCCTGACAGCCTGCATATTTTGAAATGGCAATAAATTTCAACTTGAAAGTTTGACTTGACATCTACCGCCATATAGACGCACTGCTCTCCCTAGGAGGTGCAGGCTTCACCAATCAGAGCAAGCAAACATGGTCACATGACTCTACACCGATCCAAGCAGTTCACAATAGCCTCCTAACTTCTGCCCAGGAGCAAAATGCATTTTGTCCGCAGCTTAAGTTCTGTATACACTGATAACTAACCTCTTGTACGTATCACTGTCCATCTCACACTGCTGCCGCTTAAGCATATATGCATCTTGTTGCTTTTGCTTAAGCACAGTGTATTCAGTGGCACGTTATCAGTGTGAGAGCTGCAGCCTTCAGCATGACCCTGACGTCTTCTACCCAATGTTATCTCTCAGGGTGAATGTCAGTATATTCAGCAATATCTGCCTCGTGCTGCAACATTAGCAAAATGCTAGCGGAGAGAAATAATGTGAACTACTTCGTTTTAGAGCGTCCATCAGCTAGTAAAGTGGCGTCTGCAGGGGAGCATGAATTGTTTTTGGGGCTCCACAAAAAGTCTCCCCCACCCTTTATTGTAATGACTGGTCATGTCCAAAAGGGGGCTCATGCAAATGCATGGTTTGTGCAGTGGTTAAACACCTTCACCAAGAGCATGGAAGTACAGAAGGTCGTTGATGTGTTTAGCCGTGCCGTGGATGCGAAGTTCACTGTTCAGAACTGGGACGGTGGCTTTAATTAAGCGGACGGAACCTTTCCGGTCGTCTCTTCGAGGAAGCCGAAAGCCGCGGGTCGTGGGAGACTCCTCGTCTAATCAGGACGGAGAAAGTCTGTGGTGGGGGCAGGAGCTGAGAGGGGAAAACAGATGAGAGGAACACTGAAAGGGGAGGTAGGGGGAGTCCGGTGTGTGTACACTGAGGCCAGCCAGACGGAACGGCAGCAAGAGAGTGGCTTTTAGATTAAAGTGCATGTGTGTTACCAGATGAAGCATCTCCACTTCAGGGGCTGCAAACCCAATTAGCGACATCAAGGGGTCGCCGAGTGTCGGCGCGGTTCAGCTGCACACTCACCCCAGTTGGTGTATATATATTTACGAGCCCTGAGCCGAAAATTTGCATAAATGGCGAGAAATTTGCATCTCCTCAAGTGCCGGCGTGTGCCGAGATGTTGGAGACCAGCGCTGTGCTGGCGGATGGCAGCTGTACACGCTCGGCGCTTTTCACGAGGAGGACTGTTTTCTTCGGCGTGCATTCATCTCCTCCTGATGGTAGGCGTCTTTCAACTTGCCTCTGAGGCCACTTTTTATTAGCTGGATGAAAAGCAGAAGATTTAATCCTCACTATCTATAAATCTATCGCTGTCTTTGGTGCCGTTCCAGGAGACGAGCCTTCGAGGAGATGCAAGTCTTGCAGCCAGAGCGCTAAGCTGTAATCGCTAAGATGAAAGGGTGGGACCTTTATCTGTAGCATCTTAGCGGCTAACAGGTCCGTGGGATTAGATGTATGGGGTCACTGATGTGCTCCGAGAAATGGTGGCAAGATCACATGACCATATGAGAAGTGTTGCACTGGAAAACCACAGGCCAACTGGGCATAGCAGGAAAGGCTGGTGATCCTGGATCTGTAGGGAGTTCCTCTTGACTCCCTTCATGCAGCCCTCCTCTCCTCAGCCAAGACCCCTCTGTAAACCCATAGTCTTTGGCTTACAACTGCTCACACTAAGCTGGTTTCACAGAACTTCTTGCTGCTGCATCCGACTCCCTGAAAAAAAGATTTCCCCCTAAGGACGGCTTTAGAAAGGCCCGGGCAGTCAGAGTAATGACATATTCAGTCCCGCCCGGTGGCCAAAGGGACTGACATAGGGGAACCTGTCGTCATGGTGATCTAGGACCATTGAGAGCCATCATGACACTTTCAAACAAACGATGGTCATCTGTTATAACAACGTGGAGGGTGGTTGCTCAGTTATTGCTATACATCTACAGAACAAAGCTGCAAACGCTACAAAAGCCTGAAAGCCTTTTACAGAACTCTTTGGTTTTTACAGTTTTTCAGGGATTCACTATAATATCAAACCAAAGTCAGTTTTACAAACAGCCTATGGTGTAACATAAAAGGTACAGCTGTACAGAACGGCAATCAGTCAAGGGAATAATTCAACTGACCAATCAGTGAATTAAATTTTATTTAGAGTGGTACAATTTTCACAAAAACGCTTAATAGTGATTTATGGTCATTTTCAAGAGGGAATCGCAAATGACACGGCTGAGAACGAAAGTGGAGTCAAACGGGGCTTTGAGAAAAGTGGAATGTGAACATTAATGTGAAATGTCAAGCTGGTTAATGGGCTTCAGGGAGTCTAACTGCACTCGTAGCTCGGGAGAGAAGTGAAAGCAATAAGTAGGCAAGCCCCAGAGACCCAGGGGGGAGAACGCAGAGGCCATCTTCCAAACGGTGGGGCCAATTAGATACACCCATGGAGACCTAGTCGATCCCCCAAGCCCGTCGCCTCCGTGCCGAATATGACATCCAAGAAAGTTAACCATCCTGACTGGCCCACAGGCCACAGAGCTAATTGCCTTTGGACTAAAAAAGGTCATGCTGATTTATCACGCTTAATTAAATGGGGACTCCTCTATCTGGAGAACTCAAGTGTTTTGTAGCGGGTTGAAATGATTAAACGTTTGGGTAAAGGATGGCGAGTGGAATTTACATAAAATCACACCAAGGACATCCTGCCAGTCTTTTTCTGCTCGACTCTCTCCAGCGTCTTGCCTAACTTTTTGGTGGATGCCCACATTCTGGCCCTTCAGCATGTGTTCCTGCTTCACCATGTACCGGATCTGTGCCTGATCTGGAACCCTTTCTTAGAAATGCCTTTGCTGATTGATGAATTGACCTTGAGCTATACATGTTCTCCTCTGGACTGATGAGCTACGATCTGCAGAAACTAAATACTAACATGTAGATTATATGAGATGGAGAACGCAGAACGAGCATTCAGGTTTGGTGACATCATGTCGCAAAAAAATCACCTGACATCTCTAGATGGCCCTCGCCAGAGTCCCCCCGGTTGGGGTCCTGGAGGGTCAGTCTGCAACACACTTTTGCAGATTCCCCTGCTGAGAGACCCTTTAGTAAACCTGGCAGTTAGCTAAATAAGCTGTGTGTTGCAGACTGGCCCACCAGGACCGGGATTGTGGAGTCCTGGCCGACACCGGCCAAACATTACGTCAGGAAGCCCAGGAGAGGCTCGAAGAAGAGGCCAAGGGTCCCCAGCATGCAGATCAGCACGAAGACCCAGAGGAAGATGCGGTCGATGACCATGGCCACGTACTTCCAGTCGTCCTCCACCTGAGGCGGAAAAGAAGAGAGGCACAGTGACAGAAGGAGCGAAGAACCCAGCAGGGGATGAGGAACGAATCACAGCAATATGCTTACGGACTTCATGGCCGGGCTAAAGGAGGGCTGAAGGTGGAGCTGATTTTTGACTGGTGTCAAACTCCAGTCCTGGGGGGCCAGAGCCCTGTGTAGCTTAGCTCTTTCCCTGTTCCACCACAAAAGATTGTCGTGGTAAAAAGCTGTGTGGTAATTAGCACAAGGAGTTGGATCAGGTGTGTTATATGAGGGGAAGTACAGGGCTCCCGCCCCCCAGGACTGGAGTTTGACACCCCTGCATTTTTTAATACAGACGTTCATCCTAGAACAAATAAACCCAGTCTCTTCCAGGGACGTGGCTACATCCTCACCCCCCCCTGCACCCACCCCCCCCCCATGAGATTTGTTCTGGCACCGGCACTATACTATGGTAATTTTATGACTTTTAAAATAGCTAATAACACACATTGACAAACATAATACTGTATGATGGTTTTACACCAACATGAATTTCACTCAAACATTATTTCCTTTAACCGCCAAAGACTTATGTGACTTTGACTGTAAAATATTACATCACCCAGCTTTTTATAGGATGTTACCCATTACTCCTTGCTCTCTGATATACTCGTTTTTTTTAACACACCCCCAATTCGTGGTCAGTGGGTAGGTGAAAGGGTACTCAACCGATCGCGTTTCCATATGAAAGCGCCATGCGACCATTTAATCCAGTTAATTCCAGTGTCAGGAGAGCCGACCCCCCAGTGACATTACACATCCTCTCCATTTCTGATGCTTTTCTCCATCACTGTGGACGAGCAGCAGAGTTTCCTGTGGATGCCATACAAATGGCAGCAATCTTCTAATTACCGAATTGGGAAGCTCAGATCAGATTGCCCCGCCAGTCCAGACGCTCACCCTGTAATCTCATCGACCCCTTTTAAGCGCAAACACGCAGTTTTCCTAACAGCGTCCTCCTGCAGAGCGACCGTGCGACCGACAGGAAGAAAGGGGCGTGAGCATCTATCACTGATTTTTGTTTTTTGAGACTTTCCAGTTACTTCAGACTCACTTCAAAGGGGATGAACTCAAGAAGTAAGTTTTAACAACGCGGCTAAGCTCTGTCACTGGCAGTGCGGGGTTCAGATTGCACCTGAAAAAAAAATGGCAACCTAAGGAAGATTATCTTACTAAATCTGGCTGATCTGATCAGCGAATTTAACCTCCAGCTTCACCAAGTTGACAAGTTCTAAGGGGCCCGTGAAATTTTTACTCAACATAGGCCTATACTGGTCCACAGTCATCAAAAATATTGGGAATATAGTGTATTAGGTGTCCCCTATGTGTTCTGGGATAAGTTCCAGGCTCAATATGGCCCTTTAGTAGATAAGTGGATGGATGGATGGATGGATGATGGATGGAGGTATGGATGATTGGATGGATGGTGCACTTGCTCCCACCTGTTTGGCCTTGTTGCGACTCCGCATGTTCTCCGCGATGTACTTGACGCTCTCGATGGCCTGCTTGATCTCAGGAGAGACCACAGAGAAGGCCAGAACCGCACCAATGGGCCGGTTTGGTTTGCCGGAGTCCTGCTCGGGGGCATCCTTACCGTGCCGACAGCGGCACGCCTTAGAGTCTGTGGGTGCCTTGCTCTCGCCGTACTCCAGGCAGTTCACCACTCCCTGCTGAGGGGTGCTCTCCTTCCGCTTCTTGCCAGCGGAGCAGCCCCCGGCCACGGCCTTGGGGGCCTGCAGGTCCACGGGTCGGCGCATGAGCATGACGCGGGGGAGCGTCTGGAGGAAGACGGAGCGCACCCAGACGGGCATGGTGTGGGTGGTGGGCGTGCGGTAGTGCACATTGAGGACGAAGACGGTGATGACGATGGAGAGCGTGACGAAGATCATGGTGAAGAGCAGGTACTCGCCGATGAGCGGGAT
>JAODJU010000014.1:3347444-3357678 GCA_026776725.1 Gnathonemus echidnorhynchus
AACTCAGCTGGTTGGTAGAAAGGAAATCTTGGTCTGGATTTGTAGCTTCTGGACCTGAAATGCCCAACACTGTATATCAAGTACAGGTTTAAATTAACGCTAATATCTAGCAGCTAGTGCACTCTGCAGTTTGTGCCAATCAATGCCAATCTCACACATATGATTGGATGGGCCAATCGCTATCGCACACATCTGATTGGATGGGCCAATTGCTATCGCACACATCTGATTGGATGGGCCAATCGCTATCGCACACATCTGATTGGATGGGCCGGTAAATTTTTAATTGAGCACCTGTGGTTTGGCTGCGTGGATCGGTTGAGCGTTCACTAGTTTTGCACTAAGCATTTGCAGACCAAAGATCTATTTATATAGGTCAATTCTAGGATTGGGGCTGGGAAGTCTGATCCTGGATCAGCACAGGAACTTGCTTACATTTCCAAGTCTGCCTTTCATAACTTGCCGTGATCCACATATGAGTCGCGACCCATGGGTTGAGAATCGCTGCTATAGAATATCTAAGTATGAATTTACTGGGTGATATCTCTCAAATCCCCCCCCCCCGGACTTGCCCGCAACCCTGAGCCAGGGCCTGTATCACAAAGTGAAGTTTGTTGGTTAGTTAGATAAGTGTCTGATTCAAGTTAACCCCAGTTTAAATGGACTTTATTTCCATTCACTTACATTTAGCACAGGCTGCCTTAAATCCAACAAGTTATCTTGCTAACCCAAAAATCCAGCTTTGTGATACAGGTCCCACTATAAGCAGTTCGGGAATGGGTGTTAGCGTGTTTACATGAGGAAGCAGCTGCATTGTGATCCTACCAATTGTGACAATATTGTGAATCTCTCAGAGTCACTTACTTTCCAACAATCATCAGCACCAAAGCCACACATTCATTGACTGGTTCTCCTTCCTAAATGGACCATAATCTGGAACGTTTCCATTCTCTTCTCTGTATTCATTAACCAGCAGTATCCTTCTACTCTTTCTGTGTTTGGCTTGTGTGGACAATAACAATTCTGCCTGTTACTCCGTAGGGGTCCAGCTCAAAGCATTATGTTCACCTTTAGTGCAATTTAAAAAGAAGTAACTTGTCATTTTAACATCTAAATTTAAATGCAAACATGTGCATGTGTCCCTGTGATGGACTGGCATCCTGTCCAATGTCTCCCTGCCTCATGCCCTGTGATGGACTGGCATCCTGTCCAATGTCTCCCTGCCTCATGCCCTGTGATGGACTGGCATCCTGTCCAATATCTCCCTGCCTCATACCCTGCGATGGACTGGCATCCTGTCCAATGTCTCCCTGCCTCATACCCTGCGATGGACTGGCATCCTGTCCAATGTCTCCCTGCCTCATACCCTGCGATGGACTGGCATCAGGTCCAATGTGTCCCAGCCTCATGCCCTGCAATGGACTGGCATCCTGTCCAATATGTCCCCTACCTCATGCCCTGTGCTTCTTCAGGATCACCATAAACCTGTACTAAAGAAAAGATGGATATGTGGATGACGTGTGATAAATGTTTCACTTCCCTTGCTTGTTCAAAACACAGTGCATGTTTTGTAGTTTTATGGCCCAGAAATTATACTGGTCTATAAATTTCTTCCCTGCAGTGATTTAAATGTAGTAAATTTCTGTGAACATCTTATGCAGTCACAACACGGGAATGCTTTGTAACTGACAAAGACAATACGTTTGAGAAAATCAGTATGATTGGCTATTACGGCATATTGTAAAGTACTAAGTTGCAGCCACCCCCTTTAAGGTTGTGATCGTCTGGGCGATCACGTGGCCTGTAATAATGTCCCGCACTTAAACCACCAGCATAAACTCCCCAGCCGCTACACACCAGTATCACTCGATGAGTTTACGGGAAGCGCCGGCATCCCTGCTATATAACTACACTGTCATTCCTCTTTGCATCACCTTCATTTGTCGAGAGGATTTACTGCTGTAATGTAAAAATCTGTGTAGATGACAATAAAGGGAGTAAAAGGCGTGCTGTTGCCGGATTACTGAATGCCTGCGGCCACAGTTATGGGATACTGACAAACCACCTGCCGTGTATTGATAAAAGTAACTTAATGTGCCCAGTTATGATGAACTGGCAGGATGTTTGTGCCCGTAACCTGCCCCATCGCAGTGCTGTACCTGACGGGGCGCAGGGGCGGAGTGGGGGCTCCACCTACCTCAGCTCCCAAAAGCGTTAAATCCTACTAATTTACTTGATTTAATTTGCGATAACTTATTCATCAGTCTGGGCTTAACGGGTACGAAAATACGCGTCGTGCTGAATTTATTTAAGAGCTTTTAATGGGGAAAGAACATTATATTTTGAAATGTTACAAGTTAACATTTGGTATTCATTCTGTACAAACAACTGGTGTTTACATCAGTATATAATATATGAACTGATTAAGATTAAGACGTTGTCTAGTTTAAATGTGACCAGATTATACTTTTGTTATGTTGTGCGAAACTAAATACTGACAATGCAGAGAGCCAGCAGCCTAATTCGCAGGTTTTAACTC
Organism: Gnathonemus echidnorhynchus; assembly: GCA_026776725.1. Classification (NCBI taxonomy): domain Eukaryota; kingdom Metazoa; phylum Chordata; class Actinopteri; order Osteoglossiformes; family Mormyridae; genus Gnathonemus; species Gnathonemus echidnorhynchus. Next base: position 3,349,984 of record JAODJU010000014.1, read on the forward strand.
CATTTTAAGATTTTTCGTTGACAGCAAATTAAGGACAGTGTTGTCTAAAGGCATGTTAAAACATGGACGCGTAAAAACTGTTCAGCAATGAAAATCACTTGTTCGGTCAGAAGCAGAAATGAATATTTTTCGCAATACATAAATATGAATACAGTACAATAAAACATTATGTCGTTGGGCAGCTAGTGGTTGATCGAACTCCAAGCACAGGAATTGTAATACCAACATTGTAATACACAGCAATAGTAATTTCTAGAAACAATGCAGTTACTGTACATCTTTAATTCCGTTTGACAATTTCCGTCTGCACGCTGTATCTGCGCTTACCTATGCTTTTAAATGGACGTTAATAATGTCGCTCGAAGGTGCTTACCTTGTGCCATCATTGCCATGAAAAGAAATAATAAAGTCTGTTTTCCCGTTGAACTCATTCGGGGCAGCATGTCCTCTCTGTTTTAATTATTATCACTATTATTGCTAAGGTATGCGGCCGAAAGTTTCGGCTGCCGATGGAGATGACGAGCTTGTCGGCGCCTTTTCTGGGATGAGAAGTTGGCCGAGTCCCACCCCTATGGGCGAACCCTCCCTCCGGGCTCCCGCAAAGGCACGGCGCCCCCCCAAACAAAGTGCCGTCAGACAAATGCGCAAAGACGCACCGAGGGGTCTGGAAAGAAAGGAGCGCTTTTCATTCTTTATTTTTTATACTTGTATTATGTGACGGATTATATTTGCACTGCGAGTATTGAGTCATGTGTGTGAAATTGTCGTGCTCTCCAGTTTATTTTCAAATTAATTTACATTTTATATTAGGCCTATGGCTAAGAGAAAAAGTGAACTGAAAGACGTATTTGGATATTTGAGCTTTATGTTAGTAACTTTCAGCGGGACCGCTGCATGGGGTATCTGTACGCTCACACTACGTGTCTACTCTTGTTCATTTGTTTTAAAGGGGTTACCGGTGTAAGGAATCCTTCTGATGCGTTTAAATCGTTTTCGTGAAGAAGCAGGAATATTTAGCGAGCATTGCGCGTATGTTGTGCGATTTTCAGCACATCCTTTAGTTTGTTGTAATCTGCTTAGTTTGTAGTGAGATTACGTTTGACCTCGATTTCATAAATATTTTCTCCTCTTTTGATTTATAGAGTTGAGGGGGAAAAGCTGCATGCGTGATTAATTTCCTTTTGAAAGTGAAAATGCATCCTGGTCTATTTACGTTTGTCTGTTAGGTGCGGGAATACATAACTTGCAGTCAGAGTGTGCTCCATTTGAACTGGATAGCTGGAATTTCCCAATTCCAAGTCAAAAACTTCTACTGGAATATCCCCTGAAGTCAGATGGAGGCTGCCATTTGAACTGGGAAGTCAGAATTTGCTAATTCCTGGTCAGGAATTTCAACTGGAACTTCCCCTGAAGTCGGAACTCCGAATTAGCAAGTCAGAATAACCTCTGCAACCCCAACCTCAAAATCCAAGATGGCAGTACTCTTCATCAGCAGAAGTGAAAGCTGTATTTATATACTGTTTATTAGCACTTAGACACAGTGCTGTCATAGAAACAGTGCTGTCCAACTGCTATCTGTATACACAAAATGCCGCTTTAGTTGTCAACTGGTATTGCTAGCACTGGCTAACAATGAACCTGGCTAGACCGGGAATTGCTAAATGGCTTTATAACTTTGCTCGCTGTAATGCGGTTAACTTGGGTGTGATGTCATTCCCAGCTCCGACTTCCGAACTCCAAGGTAAATGCGACGCAGTGAGAGTTCCAGCTCGGGAAGTCAGTGGAACCTCCACAACCCTCACCTCAGACTTCAAGATGGCCGCACTGTCTGTCAGCAGTAAAAAGCTGCAGTGATTATCTGCTTATACTGCATTTCTGTCTTATTGTGTCTCATTAAATCGGTCATACACAGTTCTGTCCAGCCTCTATCTGTGGACATGGCACCATGTTTGTATGTGCAAAAAAATGCCGTGTAACGCGCTATCTTCCGGTACTGCTAACAATGGCCGTCCTGGCTAGATCTACTGGAACGCAGTGAACTCGGGTGTGACGTCATTGCCAGCTCCTACTTCCAAGGTAAATGAAACTCAGCATTAGCCCCGGGGCAGAGGAGGGGTCTCCCACAAAGAGGCCCCTCAGTAATATTTGCCAACCTGGGGAGGGAGGGTTCTTGGTAAATTGCTGCAAATTTTGTGTGATCATGTGATCATCTGTTATCGAAAGTGGCACTCACTAAAATCTGCTGGCCAGCAGGTGGAGGGAGGGGGGGTTCCTCTTCTGAAAATTCACAGTGGGCCCCCCCTGGAGGGACTGGCGCCCCGCCATACATAATTACAAGATGGATGGATAGACACTACACACCATACCGAAGCTCTTTGTGTATCTGCTCACCTTCAGTCCTCCATACCGTACATAAATACACACCACATGTACGGATAGTTATATGACCATGTTCTATCTGATGGACCATTAGATTGCCAGTATTCCATGAATGAAGGTCAAAGTGAGTTTAATTTTTCATCATGTCTATGTCTGCTGTCTGTGGCCTTTGTGTCTGTTTCATTTGTCAGCTTCATTTTACAAAAATGAATTCCGAATTTGAGCAGAAATATTCTTCTTGAGTCTGTGCACTCTTGTGATTCAATGGAGTGTGAATGTTCTCCACCGTTATTTTTTAATGCGCCCGGCCCTTTAAGAAGCATTTCTGGTTGAAGCTCTCTGCTTAGGCAGTGGTGGCCAAGTCGTGTGCCAGCACTGGCCGCCCCTCAGGACGGCAGGCTGCATAATGGTCTGCTTATGTCCCTGAAGATGAATCCCGCCGTTTCAGGGCAGCGCTGTCGTTAGCGATTGTCTCACAGCGGTTCGCAGTCCTGCCTCTGTACTCTGACAGCTGCAGCTATGCCTTCCTTCACCGCTGACCCTTCAGAAAAGAAATATAATTAACTGATAGCTTTATGCTAATAGCTGTATGCGATAAGCTATAATAGTGGAGTCCTTTATCCGGGTGGCAAGCTGCCTCAGTGGGTAGCAGTGTTACGCTTCCAGGGTTGTGAGTTCAAATCCCCCCTCCTCTTTGGATGGATAAAATGTGCAGAATTGTGTCTGTATAACCATAAAAAGGTTGGTCACTTGAAGGACTCCAATATGCACTGTGAATGACCATTACTTGGTTAATTAATTTCAAATGATTAATTAAACAAGTGCACTTTCTGACCCTTTCTGACAGCTGCCCTCATATACCCAGGACACAGACCACCGTTAAATTACCGGCTCTAAGTTTCTCCAGCCCAGAGTCTCGGCCTTAGAGCTCCCATTTTATGGACTGTCACAGTCATTTTTAATGTTTAAGGTTGAATACGGGTCGTAGCAGGAAAATGGAGGGAAGAAGAGTGGAAAACTGCTTTAAGTAAGATCAGAATCACAAAGAGAGAGGCCACTGGTTTCATCGCTAGTTCAAGGCATAGAAGCCAAGACCGCTAGCTGTTCCATTGTGAGTTTCATTACATTGACTGCATTTTCGCAGGTATTTTTTATGTTTAAATGGTAAACAAAGCGGCCATTGTGACTTTTCGGGACTGAGCACCCAATAGGGTGAGGACCTCTGGCTCAGACGCGGAAAAGCCGGGAGAAGAATCGGAAGATTAATCACCAAGACCCCATTTTCATAGAATTTTTACCTCATGACTATAAACGTCTTGGGTCAAATTGGTTTCCTAGGCGGCTCTTTGTCCTTTTAATCCCGATTACAGTAAGTTTGGTGCTACTTTAGAAGCCAGGATGCAAACCCCTCAGATTTAGGCGCTCGGTGAAAACTGCTGATCATCCTGCTCTTTTATTACTATGTAAAATATGTTTAAGGTTTATTGTTATAGTGAGAAAATGGTTGGTGTGTTGGACTGAATGCTTCAGGTCAGCGCCTCAGATGACTGTGTTTCACAGGGTGGCGTAAGCCAAGGTGAAAAATACAATCAGGCTGTGAAGAAAGACAAAAAAAAAGGAAGATGAAAGGAGATGAGATACACTGGGGGGGTCTGTTGGGAGGGGTCCATTGGGTTTTGTGGGTCACCCCTGTCCTCTCTTTCAGCCTGCCTTGGTCGCTTCCTCCTGTACTCAGGTCAAACCTTCAAAAATCCTTTTTAATCTTTAAAGCCGGACTGTATCATCAAGCATGACTTCCTTGAAGGCGTGCATCATGGGATTGCCCGACCTTAAGAGGATCTTTAATAAGTCATGGGGAGTGTGGGGAGCTGGCCCAGGGCGGGGGCCCTCCGTAATGAAGGCAGCTTCCATCACCGCTTCCACAGCGACAAGAGACACAAAGCGTCAGATGCCAAGGAGGCTGGGATTATCGTGGCCCATTAAACGCTGCGAGTGCAGGGTAATCTCACACACTGCGACTCTGAAGCCATATTTACTGCATCGTCCATTTGCTGTATTTTCCTGTAATTGACAAAATGCAGCTCAGAAGGTTCTCATGCAGAAAAAGCCTCAATCATCTAGGTCAGAAGCTATTTGGAAGGACACAGCTAAATGTTGTATATTTAGAAGGCAGTCTTTCAGTGAGGCTGTTTATGCAATGGCGCTCTCTTGGAATAAAACAATGAAAATGGAAACTGTTCCAGAATCGAGTGAAGATGACAGTGATGGCTTTTAAAGGACAGGCATGACACAGTGAATGGGTCTGATCGATGAACAGGAAGTTTGAAAGTCTTCTTCAGGTAACCAAGAAGTCCTTCCGGTTTGTTCTTCTCGCACCGCCGTGTCACTCAGCTCGACTCTTCCTCCCCTGAAGAGGGCGCCATCTCTTCTATTTAATGTCAAACCCTGCTGCAAGTCCGCAGCAGCGACTGTAAGGTCACTGAGATTTGTTCAAACGTATTTGAGAAACGACCTCCAATCCAGACAGGTCCTGGCTGACCTAACGTAGCCTGTAAATAATTCTGCAATGATGCTATGGCAACATGCAGCCAAGGCACAGACCCCAACCCTTAATTCAGGATCCTTCCGGTAGATCTGACACCAAAGCAAGGGCACCTCCTCATGCCTCACGATTGACATGGATTGATGTGATTTTGAATTGAATGCACTTGTGGATATATGTATGTGTTAATACCTAGATACTGATGTTTGTAAATGCCTGACCCGGTAAATCTGGGCATTGTTTGTGTAATGTGTGATAGTATTATAACATTTTCCATGTTGTATATTTTTGTCCCACACTGTTCTCCTTCATGTCGATCATGGTTCTTCGAGTAGAACACAATGCTGGTATTTGAAGGTGCGTTTTAAAGACACTACAAAAATAAACCATTTTAAAATATCCCAACCATATAGATCAACGATTTAAGAATGTCCGATTGTTTAGTCTGTCTGCAGTCCTGGGAGAATTTGATTTGCGTTTCTCTTTTGCTCTATTTCTCTGTGGTAAAGTGGGCTAGTAAAATATTCTCAGAGCTACTAAGCTTCTTTGTATTCTTTTTAGGGAAAGAGGCTAGAGATGCACAGCAGGGTGTAAATATTGATAATTAATGGAATATGGATAGAGAGGCAAATGGATATGTTCAGCTAAGAGAGGAGGAACGCACTTCATAAATATTGATCGTAGATCTAGCGAGCAGCATAAATTGGGCTGTGTATTACAAGCATCAACGCGGAGCATTAAGGAAGGCCTACATTAGAGAAACGCGGAGCATTAAGGAAGGCCTACATTAGAGAAGCATGGATGGTCCACATGTCTCACACCAGGCCACTGAGTAGCATCACGATTCAGTATGTTTGTTGCACTGGAGGTTCTGATAAACCAGTAAGAAATGCTTTCACTGTATTCAAGTGTCCCGTAAACAGGGCGGGCTTTTCTGAAGCGTCAGGCGGCAGCATGGGGGGGAAAAGGGCTTCCTGAAATTTTGCTGTGAGAGCCCGGTAATGTTATGAGCATTGATCGCAGATAAAAGGCCATAAACACAGTGTTTCCTGGCGTACTCTGGGGGGTTGAGATGCCCAGTGCTGGTCAACCCATTAGGCAACATAGGCAGCTGCCTAGGTGCCGACTTAGTGGCCTCGTTATCATGGGGGTGGGCCTTTGACTGGGATAACGGCCTCCTGTTCAGGGTGTGGTACCTGTACAGCCTCTCCCCAGGTTACGACAGGTTTGTCGGAGCGTAATCCCATCGTAAGGCGAAAATATTGTGTTGCGGAGGGAGCTAGTGTACTGGTTATGTCTTTATGTGATCCCTATGTGCTGGTTGGTCAGAACCCTCTTTAATGGCTTCAGTCGCACTTCTCTACTTCACTTACAACTTGGCGTTCACCAGTTCTTCTTAGAATATTTATTGAGCCATTAGATACACATCTAGGTATTGTGTGGCTATAACAAAGAAATAAAGAAAGAAAATATACTCATAAACTATTATAATTATCATTAAGAAAAATATGCACTTAGATGGCTAGGCTAAACATATAAAATTGGCATGTAACTTAAAGTTCTACAGACAAACATTTCCGTAATATCTCACCCTCACATGAGCAAGATTACATGAGAATTATCCGGCGTAAACATTACAACACAAGTTATTAAGAGATCTGGCGCTAACATCTTTACTGCGAAACATTAACCTGAGCAACATGTGTACACTCTAAATAGTTTAAACACCATCGAACATCACTAGTAATCAATAGCTACAACTTACTTTATCTTATGGACACGCACAAGACCTGATGATGATGATAATTAAGAACATTAACAGCCGATGCATGAAACCCGAACTCTAAAGAAGATGCATGCGACTCACTTCCGAGAGGGGGCGGAGTAACACTTTAAAGGTCCAAGCGCAACAGCACTTAAAAAATTTGCTCCTATCTAACAACTACAATACAGCTGCCCCCAAATTTGTCTCTCAAATTTGAAGCAGTTGGTCAATTGTCCTCGGGTATAGATGGCAACCGGACTAGGCGGCTCACGGGTCTTATGTAGGTGCAATCCTGAACTTGAACCTCTGCCGTCCAAACAACTCCATCTGGTCCTGACAACATCCTGCTTATTTTCCCGGTGGGCTATGAAGCTCTCGGTAATCGTGGATCAACTATCATGACAACTGTTCCAGCTTGGAGGGGGTCGGTGTCTACTTGCCACTTGGATCGAGTCTGCAGTGAAGGTAAGTAGTACTTCAAAAAACAAGACCAGAAGCAATCAACTAAGACTTGTGCAGCTCTCCAATGTCGACGACTCAACAATCCTGAATCGTGATATAGTACTTGGGGCAATGATGGGTCTAGCCGCCCCATCAGCAACAAGTTTGGGGTGACCAGGTCTGGGTCTGATGCATCTGAGGACACATAACCCAAGGGTTTTGAATTCAATATACCCCATATCTCAACTAGAATGATGGAGAGCATCTCGCTGGTGACAGCCTGAGAACCCAAGGTGGCTTGTAGGGCATTCTTGATGCATCGAATCTCCTGCTCCCATGCACCGCCGAAATGTGGGGTGCTAGGTGGGTTATAATTGAAATGAATCTGGGACTCAGCTAGCTGTGCCTGCAGGTTGGGCTGAAGGGCATTAACTCTTTAGCGTTCGCCGCCTAGTGGGTCGGACGCATACGTCCGAATTTTCAATAGCAGAAAAAAAATGACGTTCAATAAAAGAAACAAATGTATCAAATCAACCAAAAACGGCTTGTTACACTACAAAAAACCTTT
>JAODJU010000014.1:3396391-3434802 GCA_026776725.1 Gnathonemus echidnorhynchus
GGGGGGGGTTCAGTGTGTGCCAGAAGAGGGTACACACAGTCTCCATAATGCAGAGGTACTCTGACCCCCACAGAAAGCCCTAAGGCCAGAGACATCCTGGCCAGTCCCACAGAGTACAGCACACAGCAGAATGAGGACAGCGGCCCCCACAAGCACATAGTGGTACATTCCGTGGCATCATGGGAAGGGGAAAAAGGAGCGAGGACAGACACATGACACCCTATTTTATTTTTCTGGAGGGGGGGGGGGGGGCTATTTGGTTAACAGTGTAGCTAAGAGGTGCCGGAACCACTCAGTCATGCTGTTTGCTCAGATGTGCAACACACAGACGGAAAAGTCAATGCAGGTGTAGCAGGAGGGGAGGATGCATTATTCTGAGCTTCCTGAAGATCTCTGGGTCTCCTGCCACTGACATATGCCAAGCAGAAACCCAGTGAAATCTAGCACCCCCTACAGGTCACACCAGTACCTTACATCTATACCCGCCTCCCCACAGAGCTGCTAGCACAGGAGTCTCCAGACTCCGCTGTTATTTATTCCTCCAACAGGTAATCCCCCCCCCCAACTCATGCCCCATCAGTTCACGCACACCTAGAGCCCTCACCTTGTCGCTCTCGTCACTGCATGCCCTCTCAGGGTAACGGCCGAAGGCGGTGTTGACTCCTCCTGCAGGTGGAGGGAAGGAGGAGTTAGCTTTGGCGCTAGTCGGTCGTAGCGTACCACCCTGGGTCATTTCAGAGGAAGGACCAAACTTATCCATGGCAACAGAGACACAACCACAACGGAAATAACATCGAGACACAAAAATAGCACCAGAGAAACTAACTAAAAGGATAAATACAAACCATTTAGGCAAAAATTAGCATTTTAAAGTTCTGACGGTATCATTCCCAGGCTTTCAATAGCTAACCTTGATTTTCCTCCCTTTGTTCAGGAATGCGTAAGACTTAAGAGAAAGGTCATATTCTATTAAACACCAGATTAAAGGGACTGTTCCCTTCATTTTAACATCAACTTTAAAACACAAAATGACCAAGAAATGTGTTCAAAAGACTTCATTTACAAATCGGCATTTTCTATTATAGTCACACAATTACCAAACACGTCAATGAGGGGAGGATAAGACATCTTTGAAAGCACTTTTAAAAATCAAAGAAAACCTAAGCATGCTGGGGAATTTTATTTTTCTGTAACGGCTGTGAGGCGCCAGCTGTGGGTGTGACCAGGGGAGCCGTTTATACAGGGAAAGTTCCGTGACACGAGACACAGATTCCGGGGGCCTTGAAATCAAATCAGCTCACTTTACACGTCGTGTCACCTGACACTCGGTGGACCGCAGGTGAGTGAAAAACTTGTGTTCAGATTCCCACAACAGCAGCGACAAAATACTGCAAATACGAGAAATATGTAAATATAAAAGTACAAAAATGGCAGAGTAATAATAAATTGCGTAAAAATTTGAAACAAAATTAATACAATGAACAGCAATATAGAAATTATGACTGTTGGCTTAGTCTTAGTATTTGTGTCTAATTTGGACATATTATTATTATTATTATTATTATTATTAAGAATTATTATTATTATTTATTATGAGCAAAGGAACGCTGCCCCTTCAGCATCTTCTTCCACCTCTAAAAGTCACATGGTGTTCTGAGGGCCAATCAGCTGCAAGCGCCGGCATGACAGGAGCCGCAAGCCTTTGCACGAAAACCCAGGATGACAGGAACATCCGCGAGGGCGGGGCACCAATAAGGACGACCCCCCCACCCCCCCCCACCATTAAAACAGCATGGTGGAGGACAACGGAGATGGCTCTGCGCCAGATTGAATTACAGATTCACACGTCGTCACGGCGAAGGGCACAAGAAGAAGCAGAGCGACCTGTCAGTCCGTTTAGCGCAGAGACACGGGGGCCGAATTGCTGCTCCTGGGGCCCCAATAAAAAGTCACTTTGGGGCCCCAGAAAAAAATACTGCTCAAAAATACTCCCTAGCTATTTATAGAGGAAAGTCAGAAGATCATCGCTAGCTAGCTAGCTGGTTAGCAGAACACGCTGCTTCAGCATCTCCTAATTAAGTAAATATTTAGTGTAGTGACTGTCTGTGCCCAACAGGGGGCAAATATGTGATTTGAGTGGCGGTACACACACACACACACTGTGTAGCACACACTCTCCCAAACGCTGGATCCACACAGCTGGGGGGGGGGGGGGCATAAAAGGAAAGGGGGAGATGAAGGAGAGTTGGGATCAAAGCACCTCCTGAAACATATGTGTTTGGTCTGCTGGACTCAGGCCCGATCGGCACCAGCCATTCACAGGCATCCAGACAGCCATCCACCCCCTCTTGTAATGGGCAGGATCTTAAAGCTCTGATTGGGCGGCGTGGTAAAGGGGCGTCGCCTTGGTCAGGTGATTACCTGGTGGCAAACAGAATTATGATGCATAGGATGCATGTCCTTCACCTGGGCCCCCTTACTCTGAGGATGGGAGCTACGTGGGGGTGTCAGCTTGTGTGGTGATGGAGCACCAGGAGATGGGAATCAGTGGGCGCCGTGCAGCTAAAAGACATGCAGGGGGATACAGGGGGGGGGCTGCAGTCATCGATCCGTCCCTGAGAGACTCACATCACATGTTCCTAACCTGCTCTTTCTCTCTCCCCCTCCCTGAGCAGCTGCGCCCCTCTTTGCCCCCCCACAGCGTATCCTCACACCCCACTCGCTGGCTCCCCCCACTCCGAATCGATCCCTTTCGCTCCAGTTCCCCCACCCTGAAAGCCATCGCATCACCAGACAGATCTACTTAAAGAGCCAGGAATGTAGGCAGGCCCAGGGCTCATGAGAAACCCAGCGCACTATTAACACAGAGTGGTGCTTCGGTCATGTGACCCGCAGTCACGGCAACACACAGCCAATGAGGGCGCACGGCCTTTCTGTGCATTCTCGCAAGGAGCCTTATGTATTTGTGAAGGCTGGATATGCAACCCTCTATGTAATGGAGGTGAAATATGTATACATAAGTATGTCTGTCAAAGTACAGCACATGCCTCCTATCCAAGAGGTTGCCGGTTTGAGTACCAGGGCAGGTGTCAGAAGAAGAATCCGGATTTTTATCCTACCGAAATATCCATAATAGCATCAGCTGCTGAGAAATCAAAGCAGTGCAGAAGGGAATTGTGGGAACAGAGGAGAGGATTCTGGGATACGCTAGACTATCCAGAATTGATAATAGTAGATGGTACTTTAAAGATAATGAAAAGAATAAGGCTAAATGATATTAATCTACGAATCATTGAATGACTAGTTAATATGAATCCTGACCCACAGTAATCAAATTGTACACATTCCATGTGTAACTGGGCTGTTTAGTGTTTTAGAGGAACAGGCACTGAAGGGGCTAACAAGGCTACCTTTACTTTAGCGATTTTGGAGCTCAGTACTTTATTTGGGGTTTAGCACATCACAATCCATAAACCTCCTTTCTGCGTCCAGAGAGTGACAAGACGGTTCTTTAACTACAGCGCCCCCCATTGGTACAGCGGTGTGTCCGCCAGGGGCCAGTAAGCAGGCCGACGGGAACTGCGAGAGGCTGACTGGCTCGACGCTGAAGCATCGAATCACGAATCCAGCAGCGGAGAAATAAAGTAAAAAGAAAAAAAAAATACTGAGAGTTTTTAAAAAATCTCCCTGGGGTGTGTTTTAAATAACATTACCGTGAATGGAATAGCAAAGGGCAGTGAGACTAAATAAAACAATTACAATGAATTTGCAGTAATAATCTAGCCATAATCTTTAACGTGCATCACAGGTTTCAGACATCTCACAAATTACTCCGATAACACATTTACATTTATGAACCAATCCGTAAACCAACCATAATTACAATTTTACAACCGTATATTTGTTTTAATTCGCCCTTCATTCTCGGTATATTTACAGCCACACGAGGTTAAAAACAAACATGCTTAGTATCTGGCTAAGCGGAGTTCTTTACCTGTTATCTATTAACAGCTGCAATGTGCATGATTTAATTCAATTTATTTTAAAACGGGTCGTTTCGGTAGCTTTCCGCGTTGACGGAGAGCCAGATGAAAGCCAAACGCAACAGAAAGGAAAATGGACGGCGAGAAACAGCAAGAAACAAGGGACACGTTAAGGGCCTAATTAAGGATCAGCAGACTAGCTGTAATTAATTATGGCGGATTGTGTACAGATTTCAAAGCAAGCGGGACGGCCCATTGTCAGACATAAAGGGCCAGAGACGACTGAACAGTGTGCGCTCAGGCTTTCAGAAAATGAATCATAAAACATACAAATGAAGCTGATTAATAATTGGGGCTCTATGTGTTGTGTAGGTTTTCTCCGGATACTCCTGCTTCCACATGCGGTCCAAGGACAGGTGCACAGTGTGTACCGGACACTGAACTGGCACCCCACCCAGGGCGCCCCCTGCCTTCTGCCCTGGGATGATGCACCCTCCTGTACTGCAGTTAGCGGTTAGGGATCCGTGGGGTGGGGGTTCTTTAAGGCGACAGACCTCCCACAAGGTCATTCTTCAGTAACATCCTTTTAAAAAAATATCACTTGCACTTCTGTTCCGAGAAAGTCTATGTCCCCTACAGGACAGTGACCGGTAAGTAATAAGGCAGCATGGAAAATACTCTGTAAACCCTGCAAAAAAATAATAATTAAAAATATTTATATTTAATCAGGCCTCGGCTGTCTGTCAGCTGTCCGGGATGCTGTCTCTGAACCCCAGGCCTCGTGTGTTCAGTGCCTGAACATGGGGCTGGACATGGAAGACACCCTGAACAAAGTGGCATAATCTCTTAGATACCCCCCCCCCCCCAGCACCACAGAGGGAATTCCGGAAAATGAGTGATGCTCTGCATTGTGTAAGTTTTTATGCCAGCACAGCACAGTGTGTGTGTGTGTGTGTGTGTGTGCCTATTTTTAAGGGGGAGGGGGGTGTTACATTATTATTGCTGCCGCCATCAAACCCTGCTGACTGAATGACCCGGATCACACTAAGAAATCCTCCTGCAGCCCAATTCCTACATCATCTCAGACTGTAAAAATCACGCCAGACAGAGCAAAGGATTCTGGCCTGGATACTCAGAGACACACACTCATACACAGTCACACACACACACACACACAACACACACACTCATACACAGTCACACACACACACAACACACACACTCATACACACACAACACTCACACACTCCTACACACAGTCACATGCACTCACACATGCAAAACAAGCCCCTTTTGGGGTGGGGGCAGGGGCTGGATGGAAGGGGAGGGGCAATACGGAATGTGCGTGTGAAAGACAAAGCGCTGAAGAGACGGGGGCCAAGAAAAAAAGCAACAAAAACACACCCACCTAACGGGGGGGGTTAAAGGGAAAGAAGGCCAGCAATGGAGGGGGGGGGGGGCACGCAGTACCCCACCAGTCACTGCGCAGAACTCAGACCCCCAGATGTCTTCCTTTGTCAGGGTGCAAGTCCCAGCGAGCCACCCAGGCTACAAGAGCCCTGGGGAGCAGCAGCCCTGAGGAGCAGCAGCCCTGGGGAGCAGCAGCCCTGGGGAGCAGCAGCCCTGAGGAGCAGCAGCCCTGAGGAGGCTGGTTGGAGCAGCCCGATTGAGCAGGGAGCCCCAGAGCTCTTACGGCATACCACACAGGCAAGGCAAAAACCAAAGGGGGAGGGGGGGGCACATGAGGTCGTTTTTACAGCTTAAATGGTCAAATCATCCAAACATCCCCCCACCCCGCTCCTCGCAGTCTTCCCCTACATACTGACACCAAACAATGATCACACCCAGGTCAAGCTCAGGACATCCGAAGGCCCAGTCAGGGGGACCCACAAAAAAAAAATCACTTTGAGGCCCCCTATGTAGTGACTGTATGTAGCCCACAGGGGGCTCCACGCAAATCAGTGGCTTGAGTGGTGATAAACACCGCCGGTGACCGCAGTTACAGACCGCATGCCTCAGTGATGCTTGTGCCCTGCAGTCATTGGGCAGGGCACATTAGCGCCCCCTATTGCACAAAAGGGGATCACTAACATATTTACACGATACCAGACACGAGGGCTGTCTTAATGGGATTAGAAAGAGAAGCTTCAAAGCATAAACAGGCAAATCTGAGTCTGAACCCAGATCACCAACTTCTCATAAACAGTCTAAAAGTGACACAGAAGCCCAAGTGACCACGGATACTGCAGCCATAGCAACTGGGAAGCGATACGGCAGTTCATCACAAGAACAAAAATGCACTTAAAAAAACAACCCACTTCATTAGAACCTAGACCAGAAGTCAACTGGGCACAAGCACAGAAGAAAACATCTCAGCGGAGCTGGAAACAGAGACCTTCAGACATGCTCAGTTATACACGCAGAGATAATGCTGAGGTGAGATGGTGAGAAGCTTCAGACATGGACTCCAGCCTGCACATGTGTTAACAGTCTCACTCCGTACTGTACCCCCCTCCCCCCCAGGGTTATGCACATCCACAGGGTCTGTAATATAACTAGACAGGGTCCCTGAAAACAGCTGTCAGAAGATGCCTTTCATGGACTCCCTGCTGCTCAAGGCCTTTTTAAATAATAATAATAATAATAATAATAATTAGCCTGCCATGATGTCACTGCACCCCCCTCCCCCTTCCCCCCACCACAACTGTCTGACCCCAATAGTGGCCCTGCCCCCCTGACCTCAGCTGTGCCCCCACGGAAACAGTGCTAACTACCCTCACTCACGACCTCTAAATCCCCGCTAACCCAAACCTCGACAAAATGTCCGAAAGATGCGGACAGCCCCAGAGCAGCAGACCCCTAAGCTGCCCCCTACTGGGCAGTACAAGGCAGTGCTCGGGCCACGCCCACATCTTCCGATTCCAGAGCCTCAAACGCTACTCCGACCACTCCACTACAGAGATGGAAAATTTCCCAGAACACACAGCAAGCAAAAGCACAAACGTCTTAAAACCTTTTCCACAATATGACAAAACATGGCTTGCCAGGGCAGCACCCAGTGACAATTAGTAATCATGAAACACAAACCAAAAATAACTTAACTAAATATACTGGCAGCGCCTATAGTAGTTTTGGAGGCTGATTTTCACCCAGCATAACTAAGCATTAACATTTGTGCAAACTGGGTTAAATCACAAAGACTAAGAGTCCGCTTCGCTACCAGGGAGACCCAGCAGCCGGTCTGCCCACAACGGTGACCCAAAAGCCAAGGAAGCCATTTATAGTCTGTGTGTATCTTACAAATAGGCCTCTGCTGAACCATTAGCATAGCGGAGGTCGTTGAGTTACGTGACCATTAATATTTCCATGGAGAGACAGCCTCTAAATATCCCTCGAACAAATAAAAACTTGATGAAACACCCAAAAAGCTCATCAAAGTTAACATCTACATATTTTTTAACCACATACCCTAGTCAAGGCAAAGAAAGAGCCTGAAACTTATCTCAGGCTGCACACAACCATACTCTATAGGCTAATTCGTAATTCATTTACGAGCCAATTAACCACACTGGTTAGCCTTCAACTGCAGGAGGAAATCAAAGACCCAGAGGAAACTGATACAACAAGAGCGGCCTAGATCATGCAAACTGCACACACACACACACACACACCAGATGTGAGATTTCAATCCCCAGTCATGTGTATATGAGGAAACTGAGCTATACAGTGAGGTATTGAACAACTTAATGGAAATTGGGAAACCCACATTTCCTCAGAGCCTTCAGGACAGAAGCTGTGAAGAAAACAGTTCATCTGTCGGAGGACAGCGGCACAGAAACTAACAGGACAGCGAAACCCCAGCGTCATTGTGTCGCAAAGGCAGAACATCTGGAAATAAAGCCAGCTAGGGAAAAAAGAGTGGGATTTAGGGCTGGATATGAGAAAGACCCATGGAAACATGAACACAATCCATGAGGACAGTGGCCCAGTGTGTGACGTGAAAAAGAGAGAGAGGCTAACGTGCAGAATGCTGACTGTAGGCTTTCAGGTGGGCCTGGATGAAAACCCAGAAGGAGGAGAAAAAAGAGGAGAAAGGGGAGGTATGAACTTAGTAAGCAAATCAGAGCCGTCTTCGGACACATTTTCCTCCAAGCCAGACGCCCTTTAAAAAAATCTCCACTTGCCTGCAAGTTATATGAGGGAAAAGAGCACGATACATGTCGGCGTAGAAAAGCGGGTAAGAGAGGAAGACGCCAAAGGCCGCCAGTTCGGGTGTTAAGAGACGTGAAATTTGGCGGCTCTGCCGCGTTTACATTCATCTCCATGAGTATAAAACCCAGCGACTCTCTGAGGCCGGACCCGGTCCAAAATTATTCCCATTGCCAGAATGTTTCGCAATTTGTTCAGCTTGTTATAATACTCGTTCATGGTATTATAAGGTGAGTATGGTCCAATCGTGCATGTGTTCAAAACTGATCCGACACGTGCAGCGTAACGCACAAAAGTGAAAGATAAAAACAAAAATTAACAGTATCGATGAGACGTTAAAGGGCCTTTCCGTCTCAGCATGTGTGGTTGGTGCAAAGCAAGTCTGACTGAACTTCATCACCGATAACGCTTTAAGAAGACTTGAGCATCAAAACAAACTGTGTCCTTTAATATAACCAAGAAACACACACAAACATGCACCATTGCAACTTTGCAACAAATAAACGGTATGTTTTATTTACAAAGAATATTTAGACAAATATTTAGTAAAAACCAAGTGGCTCTTCAGTATTTTGACGGAATATAACGGATACTTATGAAAGTTTGACAATATGACGTTAATTCGATTAAGCTATCGATCGTCTTATAAGAGAACCTAATTAATTTCAATCAACCTGATTAGACAGACGGGTGAAAGTCTCTTAACACTAAAAAGCACATAAATTGCGCGTAGTATTACATTAGAAATGTGAACTCAGTCCCTCACCGGAAAAAATACAACTGGTTGACAATTTCTAGGCTACTCGTTAAGTACCAGTACTTTGCTTTTCCCAATGAGCTGCTACGATATTTAAAATGCGACACGAGCAAACAAGAGTTTTGGAAATGGCATTTTTAAGAAATACGAGTGACACTCTCCTTATTTCCATAATGCAAACTAAGAGATTTTACACATTTAAAGGTAAATATATTGGTACAAATAAAAAAATACTACATTTAAAGTGTTGATGTGTAATAAAGCGTGGAAAGGGATTCCTTTACAGATCAGCTACATGTTTAAATAGAAATGGCAACAGTAATATCAAACTCGTCGTGCAAAAATAACCTGCCGTCTCCTGATTCGCGAGGTTGTCTGGGGGTGAGCTCCCATAACGGGGCTTCTCAAGCCACCAGGGGGAGGGGTATGTTTATTACCTGCAGCGTGGCTTCTGTGCGCACCGGGCTGGTTCCCTCCCTGGGAGCGCTGTGCATCGGCGGGGCTGTGCACCGTCAGTGCCACACATCCGGGGCTGTGCTGCCGGGGGCGGTGTGTGCCGGTGCCCCCGCCGGCACCGATGCTGCCGCCGCCGCCGCCGGTAACGTTGCCACTGCCGTTAACGCTGTACTGGTAAAAGCCAGACCGTGATCGCGATCGGGTCCTCGGTGGATCCATAGGCGGTGGGTGATGGTGAGGGGGATCGGACGAGACTGCGACGGACCCAGGCGCTGGTGGGAGCCTGCTGCCGGTGTATCTGTGCCTCCCGAGTCCCCTGCCCCCCACCCCTTCACGCCTCCGTAATCGGCCTGCTCCTGCGACCGATACCCCCGCGTCCCTCACATTAATCACCCCGTTTCGGGATGGGGGCCGAGAATAAACACAGGGGTCCTGGGCTGTGGGTTTCTCCAGCTGCGGCAACTGGCATTTCCTCCTGGACTTCCCCCTTTCCTCCTGCTCCTCCTCCCCTCTCTCTCTCTCTCGCTCTCTCTTTTGCTCTCTCTCTCTCTGTAGTAGTTTCAAGCACTTCAGGCAGTTCGTGGCGAAGGGGCTTCAGCTTCAGAGAGAGAGATCGGGATACGTCGGAGTCCTCTCATCTCCGCCCCACGTCTCACTGATTTATCCCCCCCGTTTTACAACGCAAAATCAGCTAAGAAAAAAGCTCACATTTTAAAAATAAAACCCTGTCCTAATTTATGCTCCCCTTTTGTTTTTTGTTGCTGGTGGGTGTTTAAAAACGGCACAGTAAACCAACCCCTCCTCTGCGCGTCTATTTCCTTGTGTTTAAGGATGTATCCTGGTAAGTATATAAAAAATATTTAACTTCCCGCCTCGTAATCCCTCGATTTGTCCGCCCCTCCCGGCTATCTGCTTTTCTCCTGCGCTGCTACTGTCTGCCTCCCCGGCTTCAGCTGGATGACCACTTTCCAACAGGCTGAGAAAAACAAGGGACACACACACCCCTCCCATCCATGCACAACTAAACACGAGCGACTTCCGTGAAAGCCAACGGACGGCGTCGCCCCCCTATGTGCGGACGCTATAATAACACGGGCGAAAAGCTGAATGCCAAATAGGAGCGTTAATATCCAACTTGTGCAAAACCAGAAGTTAAATGCAGACTACCTTCAGCGGGATTATAAACTGACTTCACTTTTTTAACCGTGTATGGTTTATGTTTTAATCACCATTAGGTTTATTATTATCGTGTAAAAGGTCGTGTCCTGCTTAACAAAAACATTCAGTGGAAATTTCGATAGAATATCCCTTATTCCATGTTTTTAAATAGTACGAATTATCACTTTAAAGTAACCTAGCACTGGCCAAGGAGTTTAAATTAAAACAAGCATAAGGACAGGGCTGAGTTCCACTGCGGACTGAGGAAGGGAAAAAATAATCGCTGTTATTTTCAGTCGCCCGATTTAAATCCCCTCGCTACCCACACAAATGTGCGTGTGTGTGTGTGTGTGTGTGTGTTCGCCTGACGTCACAATGAAACGTGACGGAAGATCAATGAGATTTCAGATCTCCAATAAGTCCAGATGCATCGAGGACAGAGCGCAATGGTGAATGGCGCTTCCTTTTTCACACGTCATAAGTGGATAGTTGAAAATCTGTAATAAATATTATACGACATACGTATATGTGATCTTTTTAGTGTACTTTAAATATTTGCCCATGTATTACTTGCTCTTGTAAATAAAACTGTAGTTATCGATTACTCTTGTCTTGCGAGTGTAAAAACAAGAGGGTATGCAAAGGCAGGGACGAGGCAAGTTGTAAATTATTTACGAAGAGAGTACTCCCCGTGAGATTGATCACAAAGCCTGTCGTGTGGCTTCAGTACATCCCCAGATCTAAATTTCCAGCAGTAATAATGTGACATTTGTTATTTACTCGTCCATTGAAGTAACGTACTTTGGGTGCTTTACTTACGCTGTCTGTACTATCTTAAATTAGTTTTTTATATATACATATATACATTGCTACATTGTGTTTTAGAAGCAAATTGTGTAGAGATGTTAGGGTGCCAGATGTCCATGAATTTCAGGAATAACTGAAGTCCGTTAGATGTTTACGTCAAAATTGCGAAGCCTAATGCTTAACTCATAAATGTATGTAAAAATAGTCCTTATCGTGTTTATTTGTATGCAAATATATTTTTTTGTGTTAATTATGTTGCCTACTATTATTATTTTTTATTTAAAGAAATAGTTTGGGAGACTTTTCTTTTTGGCATAACAGCTGAATTTAACCTTACTCACAAAAGCCCAGTTACCTATAGTCACTGGACTAGTGGTCATATCAAAGATGTAAGGCTGAAAAATGCTTCAGCTAGTTAAATATTATGTTAAAAAAACTCAAGTTATTAATGCAAAAATAAATGTATAAACTGTATATTAAAATGAAGTGCTGTTCTCAAGAAGGCTGTGTAACGGATGTACCTGCCGCGGGACACTCCAAGCCTTTAACCTTAAAACAGTTCCAGTTAAACATACACATGCAAATAAGTTGACAGAAAATGTTCATAATTAATTTGTAATTTACAGGGCGTTGCTGCCCTTGCCTTTCCTCCCATTCTTTCTTCCCACTGCCCTTGACTGGATCTGACACTTCTCGGGTGCATTCACATGAATTCTTTCACTTGAATACAGATAGCAAGCATAAATAAAGCAGTACAGACAAGGGAGGGCGTTTTTTTTTTTTTACCCGGAGTGCCACCAGCATTTACAAGAAGACAGCGAGGCAGTGGAAGGGGAAGGGGGTGTTTTAGGGTTATGGATGGGGGAGGGGAGAACGGGGGGGGGTCCCAAGCGTTTCTTATTGGCTGATTTAAACAGATTGGGGAGGGGCACCTTTTAGATTCTCACACCAGCTGTACTCTGGTTGAGGGAGTATGGAAGCAAAAATAGGTGTGGATATACAGACGTGGGATTAAAGATGGAGGGAAATATTGTGCTCGGTGTGTAAAACTGGCAGGAAGGGAAGGTTCCCGACGTCACAGCTCAGTTAAAGTGACGGACCTGACTGTGACGGAGCCTCTTTAAATTACCCTCTATCCGGCCACATCTCGTATGAAAGTGTCAATTGGTTTTAAACCTGTTTTTTATGCCAATGACCAACTCATTAAGGTAAATGGCGTTTAGTGTTTAAGTATGAAATGAATCCCTTCATTTATGTATGTATGACTGCAGTGAATTATTGTTACGGATACGTGGCCATCTTAAGATGTAGAAATGATGTATGAATGAATAAGTCACTGAGCTCCTGTACGGGACCTTTATCTTAATAAGAGGTACCTCTTAAAAAGCACATTTTGTGTTACATGTGGAAATAAATACGAATTCTGTTGTGTGTGTGTCTGATAGTTGCACGTTTTGATCTACAACTTTCTCACTGTTTTGAACACAGCCGACTAAGAGCGATTTAACATCTATTGTTAAATAAACTAGTGCTGCCCACGTCATTACAAAATCAGGAGTGACTAATACTGCCTTTAAGGACCAACTGTCTAATGCATCGTGTTGTAACTCATGGAAAGTCATTAACCGAGCTGTGCTTAGGTACAATTTTACAGAGATTCATCTAAAGCCGGTTGTCAAACCTACCTTAGGCCCTAAGAAGGGAACATGATCAGGGATGCGGAATTTGGCATTTTTGGAGGGTAGGGATACGTCCTTACCAATACTGCGGGAGTAAAGTGTGCGCTTGTGGGGTCGGAAGGTTCAGGACTGGTTTGGTCCCCGTCACTGCTGAAGCCAGACCTCAGCTATAGGACCTGATTAATCTCCCCAGTTAACGCCCAGTGCTCCCGATACACACGTGCAACTTCAGTGTCAGACTTTTTTTCCCCAGTTTCCCATATTTGCACTTTGACTTTTCCGTTTCCCTACACACTACAGTTTTGTAGGGAGTGAAATATCTTTTGCATAGTGGCACGAGCCCACTCGAGAATCACCCCAAAGAATGATGTTAAATGACTCATGATGGCCTGAAATTGCTCTCACGTAACGCGCAGATGAAACCTTTTAATGTGTCCATTACTGCGAAGCAAACGTCGCGACTATTGAACGGATTGATACAAGGGTTAATTTAAAGGCAATGATGCCGGGAGTCTTTCTGTAATAACAAAATAGCTTGGAATATAATGGACAGTTGTTCCAGTTTGAGCACATTAAGACTGATTATGCACGCTTTTGATTTCGTTTTACTTACACGCTTTAACCAGTTTCTTTTCATGCACATTTAGTGAAAATGAAACTGCAATTGCGAACATAAAATTAAGTTTTACAGCTCAGCCACGGCAAAGTCGAGGGTGGGGGAAACGCTGGCGGCTGGAAATTTTCCTTTAGCCAGACATTCGTGACTGGATCATTCACAGTGGGCTCGGCGTTTCTCTTAGCGGCGCCCGGGTGTGTTTTTCTGCATTTTCTTAGTGTGCGTTTGTGCGCGTGGGCTTGCTAACGCCGCGTGGGAGTGCGGCTTCTCATGACGCCGCTGGGTGTTTATGAGCACCGAACCGCAGTTTTGATGAATGTGGGTTTTTATTTCCCTCCCTCTCCATCCCCTTTCTGCGCGTTTTTGCCCACGGAAGTCTGCGTGTGAGGGGAAAAAGGGACTGGACAGAGAAGTAGTGACCGAAAGAATGAGATCGCGGATACAAGAGGCAGAAATGAGTTTCCTCCGCAGGGTGTCTGGGCTCAGCCTTAGAGAGAGGGTGAGGAGCTCAGACATTCGGGAGGGGCTCAAAGTAGAACTGCTGCTCCTCTGCATGGAAAGGAGCCAGTTGAGGTGGTTCAGGCATGTAGATGCCTTCTGGATGGCTTCCTAGGGAGGTGTTTCGGGCATTTCCAACCAGGAGGAGGCCCCAGGGCAGAGTCAGGACACACTGGAGGGACTGTATCTCTCAGCTGGCCTGGGAACGCCTTGGTATTCCCCCAGTGGAGCTGGGGGAGGTGGCGGGTGAGATGGAGAACTGGGCATCCCTGCTTAGATTGCTGCCCCTGCAACCCGACCCTGGACAAGTGCTCTATGATGGATGGATGGATGGATTTATGGATAGAAAAGTGGACAGTACAACCCGCAATGGTCAATTAGCTTGGACCAATCGGCAGTGAGTAAAAAGTCACTGAGAAGCGTTGACAGGAGCCCCCAGTCCCATGAGGTCACCGAAGTGCAAAAGGCTGGCAGCAGCCGTGCCCAGTGCTGAGGTCATTCTGCCGCTCGACCAATGACAGCAGGCTAACTAGCTGCATCCCCTCCTGCTGTGGACACTGCGCTGCTCTTCACGACAAAGTTTTACAGAGGCCTGTGCAGCAACTCCAGGTTATAGCTGGAGGTGAGCTTGAAAGCTGCTGGACAGCTTCTTCTGGAAGGGGAGACCCACTGGGCAGTGGTGACCTAATGGCTATGGAAGTGCGCTTGTTGTTGAAAGGTTGTTGGTTCAAATCCCTGTCCAGCAAAGCACCAGTGAGGCACCTTGAGCAAGGTACTACCCACAAGCACTGCTCCCTGGGGGCTGAATTAGCTGCTCCCTGCTATGTCAGGATGTTACATACAGGTTAAATGCAGAAGACACATTTTGTTGTTGTACTATGGTGTGTCGACAGTGACAACTAATCACTTTCACTACCACTATAACCCACAGTGTACCACTCCACTCACTTATCACTGTGTATTCAAAATCAGAATCGCGTTTATTGGCCAAGTATGTGAACGAACACATACAAGGAATTTGGTTCTGGTCAATGGTGTCTCTCATGTACAACAGTATAAAAACAACAACAATATGTAAAGTCACAATGAACAATAAACTGAGCAATATAATATAATAGTAATGTACAATGTACATTACAATCTACAATATGAATATGTAATATGGATTTATGTTTATAAATATAAAGGTGAATTATGAGGCTGCATTTGCACTATTTATTTATCCATAACGTTTATAAAATATTGTCATTTTGTCAAACTGCATTTTCATACGGAGCCTCCTCCCTAAGAACTCGCCTTTCATACTCGTGTGACGTGTGACAGTCTGACAGTAAGTGGGTCTAATCTGACTGTGAGGCTGGAGATCCAGATGGTGGCTCTTGATGCAGCACAGCTCTGTGTCATTAGCCAGTCCTGTGCCCCCCCACCCCCCCACCCCATTGCAGCCTTCCTCATAGCCGTAACCAGTCGTGACCACTGTTTCCCTTACAATGCTCCCTGCCTCATATCTCATATCATCCTGTTACTCTAAGGCAGTTAACCAGGGCTATTCTGCACTCACTGACTATGATGTCATTCTCCGTGGTTGGGTCCATCTGCCTCTGAGGTCACAAATCAATGGGAGCTCCCAAACTTTTGGTCAAAACCCAAAACTCGAGTCTTTGCTGGCTCCTGGCCTTCTCATCCAGCACCTGCATCCAAGCATTTCCCAGCATCCTGCTAACATGGGAAGGGTCACATGAGGGTCACATGAGGGTGGCAGCCAGTCATTACCTCCCACCACATGCCTCCGTTACATCGACTCTATGATTCGTACTTTTATAGACATTTTTTTTTTACTGTCAGACTGGAAAAATTGGATTTAAATTTCATTTAAAACACAGCTCAGTAATTATACGGTATTTCTCCAGGAAAAAAAAGATTAAGTTTTCAGCCGTGTTGTGAAACATTGTTGCAGAATAGCCTTAAATCCTTTTCAGGATCGTAGTCTTCTGAAAGCTGTTTTCTTTTTAGCAGCACTTTCAAAACAAGCAATTCCATTCAGAACATTTGCATAACAAAAATAAAGCAAATAGGGTCGTATATATGCTTTGGATCGACATTGTCATTTTCAGTTTTTAGCAGATGCCAAGCAGATTTGTTTTTTTGATCCGCATCTTCTTATTGTTGGCAGTGAGGAACCCCAGAAAGTTCACGACGTGCGTCCTAAGCGCAGATATCTCGGCACGCGGAGGACTGTTTCTGGTTTGCAGCGCGTGGCAAGTTTAGCTTGGATCCGTTTGGATGGTCGCTGGTTTGGTGCCAGACCTACAGAGGAGACGGGGCCCCGGATTCCGACGTCGGAGGCACGGCTGTGTCATCCAAGTCCGTAATTAAGCGGGTGTTAATTATGATGGCGCTCCCCGGTTACTTTGGGGGAGGGGTGGGTTCAGCGGGATGTCAGGGCACCGTATCCTCCATACACTGCACAAAAATCCTAAACCAAAAAATAACACGAACAACTATTTGTCGGTATATCACAGTTTTACCATTAATAGTATCCAAACTTAGCGACGTCACCAAGAAAGTGTGTTTATATCTCCAGTACAAAACACGTTACTCTGTAATAAATTTTTTCCATTTGTTTTTTACGCAACATGACCAATATATAGTCTGAACCAATCACGAAACATGACATTGAGTACTTTTTATGTCTTAAGCAGAACAGATATTTTTACTGGAAGATTTTAGTCAATCCTAGCAGGAAAGGGTAAACTCGTATGAAATTTTATCTGCAGGATAACATTATATGCTTTTATCTTGCAACAATACAGTTATAATTTAGTTAATGTATTGTAAATCAGGAGAAGGAATAACAAGGGTTCAAATGTTACGCCGATTCCTGGTAGGCTGTTGTGCTTTGAATTATATCTGTGTGAATTCTGCCGCCCCAGTAGGAGTCAAATCAAAGATCCTACGGAAATCGCACGCTGTGTGAAAATTTGATCAGCTTGATATCACGTTTATATGCTAATGCATGTTTTTTTTTTTTATCACAGAGTTATTTGCGCCGGATCAACAAACGCTGCGACGACACGCGAAAACTTGCGAAAATAGAAAAAGGGACTCAATCTGAGTCCGATGGAGACACATACATTGTTGTCTATATTGCATTATTCGCATTATTGTCTGTATCTTTTCACAAATAGCAGTGAACGGGGTCGCACAAAGTCGATGTTGTACAGAAAGAGCCCAGTGACATTCTGCCCTAGAAGATTGTCTCGAAAATATGAAACTTCTACAATATAAATTGAATATCGTAAGGGCAGAGGTTATCTGTCTAAAGATTTATACTGAAATATGCTGTAGCCTAAGTTTAAAGTTACAACTGTCATTTCACTTCAACCGCAAAATACATACTGTAAGGCTGGGGGGGTACCCATCGGGCAGCGCGGCATGCTGGAGCGGTGCCAGCCATGTAAATAATGAGAAATGTTGTGCATAGTTAGTGTCTATTGTCTTGTGATTGTGTTGTATTGTAGTGTCATGTATAGTGTTTAATGTCGTGTGGTATTCGCGTGCGCCCACCGTGTGTTGGGACAGTCAGCGCGGTGGGCGAAATATGTCGGTGGGGGAAGTGGATTTTTTTGCCGCTGCATATGTGTGTACGGTGTTACTTAAAGTGTTGTTAATAGAAGTGTGTTTTTGATATAAGCTGCTGCTGTGATACCGTTGTTTACTTGAAAAGCAAGACGGTAGTTCTGCTGCTGAGACAAATTCAGCATAAAATGTACAACTTCGTGGAATTTCATACGTGATATGTCTGAATCTGGGAAACGGCGCGGCGTCCCTCGAACGGCACAGCGCTGCTGACTCCCCTGGAGCAGCATTTGGTGGGAAGTGAAGGCGAGGAGGCGGCGGCTTTGCACGGGGAGGGGTTGGTTAGGCTCGGCCCCCCCACCTGAAGCTGCTCCGGTGGGAAGACAAAAGCTGTCTGAGGATGAGGAGAGGACAGGGGGAGGGAGCGGAGTGCAAACGGATGGGGGGGGGACGGCTCGCTGCAAATTATTCTGATTAGTCACAGGCTCCCCGGAGACGGTGCCTTAATTGTTCTTTTTGTTCCTGGTTTCCATCTTTCTCTGCCACCCAAACACCGCACTTCTAGTCCCGCTTTCCTGACCGCTGTAGCCTCCTTTTGTCACTCGCGTCCATTTCCTGGCTCTTAAATCTGCTTTATTATTATTATTATTATTATTATTAGCCTTTCTAATTCCCTGATGCTGGAGTACTTAGAAGGTGGCCTTCTCCGTCCCTGCCAGCCCCCCCCCCCCGAGGTCTCTGTCACCTGCTGACTGACTCCCCCGGTCACCTTCCCTATGCACACAGCGCGCGCCTTCTGCACATCTGCTTCTGGCGCATGAAGTCACGCCAAGCCCTTAAACGTTTATTTTTACGATTGCCATTAAACTGCATTGCCCTCGTAAAATTTTATTCGCTATTAAGGAGGAATCGGCTGAGGCTGAGACGCGTTGAGTTTCGAAGCCTCCTGCCTCGCCCACCAAACACAATTCCTGGTTGGCAAACTATAACCACAGGTGGAAGCGCAGCGTGATGCTGCCGTCCAGCATCACTTCGGCATCATGTGAGAGGAGGAGACAGAATACCTAGCAATAGGCACGTCTGCACAGGCCTACTTTTATTCAGTAGGCGAATTATTGTGTGACATTTATATTAAAATAATTGCGCCCATTGCCGAAGAAGAGGCTATATAACCAAGTGTTTCTTCTTTGTAGTCGACGGCTAAAAACTGAGACAACAGGAGAGAATGCAAATGAAGCTCGGTTGTTATTTTTTGCATTTAATCGAATTTCAATCCCTTTTGAAGTGCAGCGCTTTTCAACTATTAAAAGAAAAAAAAACGGGACGCGACGCATGAGATCTCCGCGCGTTTCTCACATACACGCGTCTCATCGTCGGCAGGCTTTTCATGGCGCTGCTCGGGGTTTAATCTTCAGACCGGCGGTAATTTATGCGGGAGGGTGAGTCTGGGCGGCGGGGAGCATCGTCACAAGCCTGGGCCCTCAGACTCAGTGGGGCTCTGAAATACAGATTTATGTGTCTTTTGAGGTGTAATTTGTGGAGCGGAGGAATTCGGGAGCTCGCCAGTTAATGAAATGAGATAAATAAAAATGTTATTTGTAAACTTAATAATAATAATAATAATACCGAGTGGGCAAAAATAAAATAAAAAAATAATAGCATTAAATGTTTAAAACGTGCATTTCTTTGTGTCTGGAGAAGCTTTGGAAGATGTAAAGCTCAGTGCGCTACGTCTATGAAGAACAACCAGCACGAGGTGTCACTTGGACAGAGTCTCGCTTTATACTCTTTAAGGCTATAACCGCAGCACCAAGACACTTGTTTATGCGAGACCCGTAAGCTGAGCGTTTATTTATGAATATTTATCTTTAATGTTATGCTTTAACAACAAGGGCCCTGGCAATAATTGTGCCAATGAAGTCCGTTTTTTGAATTTAAATTTTAAATGTACTTTGGAATACCTGTTCTAGCGGCTCTCGTCGCCCGCTCTGCGTATCTGATCCAGCTGTAAAAAATGATACATCTCATTCAGCTGGAGAAACGCTGAATAGCAAAGCAAGTTCGATCCATTCGTCTATAGCTGCTTTCCACTCACCGTAGTCAGGATCGCGTGGGGGTTCTGGAGATAACAGGGAAAATTCAAATTTAAAATTAATTTTATATCGTAACTATATAATCAATGTCACCGTGAACTTGTACTAGATAAGTGGTTATGGGTGATGGATGGTTATATAATCTCCTCGTGCTAATAATAACAATAAAGCTCTCTGTACTATTAATATAGAATAAAACGTATCAGCAGTACATGCACACACTCAAATGCCATCGCTGTTGTCTGCCTGGTACATTCCCGCAATATAACTCTTCTCCTTATCTCAGCTGCGAATGCATGGCTGATTAAGATCTCTTGAATTTACTCATTAAAACACTTCCAGACAGGCTGGTCACTCTGCTGAGGTCCGCGTGGCACCTTCGAGCCGCGGGAGAGAGGGGGTCGGGGTCTTCGCTGGGGTCTCCCATCTCCCATCAGCCTTAGCGTCTGCATGGCAGAAGGGCCTTCCAGCAGTTGTGAACCACACCTCCTACCGGTTAAAATTTCCCTCAGGTCCTGAAATACGAAGTTTAGCATTTTTTGCATGATTAAAAATGGTGCGTTTACCTTCAAACTGGGGTGATGATCTGTCATCAGAAGGTCGCCAGTTCAAATCCCATCCTTGATAGAATAGTCACATGTCCATTGGGCTCTTCAGCAAGGCCCTTAACCCCCCAAAATGCTGCAGGGTGCCGGATAAATGGCTTGACCCTCTACTCAGACCCCAGCTTCACTCTCACCTCTGTGTGCGTGTGTATGTTTCAAACGAGAGCAAAATAGGATATGCAAAAACATTATTTCACTTCATTTACTTAATTTTAAAGCTTCCTGTGATTCAGCACTTGACTGAAGTTTTTAAGAACCTGCTGACTGCTAAACATGATTCAACCCAGGTTTGGGTTAATGGTTCATTTTATCAGACGTTTCCATATCTGCAGCATGCGGCTGTCAAATCATTCAGCAAAATGGCATCTTGTCGATAAAAGACGCTAAATCTGAAACCCGCCTGACATTTTCGGGAGCAGCAAAGGCAGGGCAGCATTTCGTCTTCTGAACACTGAAAAAAAGCTGAAATATGTGGTCATCTGAAATGAAAGATTTTCCCCTGCTGTTCTTGTTTTTTTTTTTTTCATCTTACGCCTCGTACCACATCCTGGCTTCACTCGACAGCGCTTACATCAGGTACACTGATGTGGAATGCATCCTTGATTGTCTTTGAAACACGCAGCAGCGTTTAATCTGGGCGAGAACGGGACCCGACATCGGCTGTGGCCATGGTGGGATACTGTCCGATTTGTGGAAAGCCCGTCTACTTCGGTGAGTTTACAGTGCATATACACTTCATGTCTGTTACGTTGACGCAGAGCTAAAAGCAGAATAGCTTTCATTTCTGTTTCCCAGACATCCGGCCTTTCACGCCGCGATTCTGCTCTGATTATAAGGCTCTTGCTCCTTTTGTTTAGTTAAAGTTGATGTGAGATTTCAGATTATTAAATCTGTTTAGATTTTTGAAGCTTCTCAGAACAGAAAATGTATGAGAGACAGAGCAAAGGGTAACAGGAAATGTAGCAAAAACAAGAATCTTATAAAATAACTAAAGGAGTATAAAAGACCATAGATTCTGTACCCCCTGCAAGCCGGAATAGGAGCAGTGGTTACAGAAGATGGATGGATAAATGGATGGATGGATGGATGGATGGATGAATGGGTGGGTGGGTGGATGGATGGATGGATGGATGGGTGGATGATATAAAAAGGCCAAAGTATTATCATTCAGGAATTAAACTAAACTACCAGGATTGCCTTGACTACTTACCCCTGTGTTTTCAAACAGTTGTGTTGTGTGACATCTTGGGTATCTCCTGAAGGTTTTAACCTTGGATAAACTGTATTTGTTAAATATAAAACAGTAAACAAGGCTTAGCTTTAGGTTACCAGCTGTTCAATTTTAGGTCATGCTGCTCTTTTTCATTAAATTACTAGTATGTGCTTGAGGAACTTTTCAGGTTTTAGCATAATTAGTTATTAAGGTTGCTAAAAAATAGAAAGATATTGTTGGCTTCAGTTACATGCATTGCTGTGAGGGTATGTATGTACTGCTGAGCATCTGAGTAACCCATATGTCATGACTGATGAGGAGTTTTACACACTAGAATGTTCCACAAGGACTGGTGGGGGTTTCGCTTCTGTCTTGGGGTCTCAGAATGCTGTGTAGCACTTTCCGCAATCCTGTGAGAGGGCAGAGAGACATGTCAGGCTGCTTTTGACCGTTGATGAAATCTAGAAGGACGTACAGCAAAACAGGAAGTGGGTTAATTCAAATGGAGCAAGCCGTGTGGCTTAGGCAGGAAGGGGCGGGGACAAGGCGGAATGTCTGAACCACAGCACCACAATGCTGCCACGCTAAGCTAGACTGTGACAGAAAAAAAATAACACAATACCGTGAAATAAATGGTAAACTTCATAAGAAGAGAATTGCTGTTTAAGAAAACAAAGTGATTGAGTAGAGAATAATCAATATTCTGTCCTCTTCTTCTTGTTATTTAGAGCCACATAGCTCTAATTTTACATACATCTTACTATGTATTTCTATAACAAAATGTTGACAATTGTATTTATAAATCACAGTGCAAAGGGCCTTGAATTCATGTGATGATGTCATAATGAGGCAAGCCCGCCTTCTGCAGGTGAGAAGAAGCGTTCCTTGGGCCGGGATTACCACCCACTCTGCCTGAAATGTCAGGAGTGCAAACGGCAGCTCAACCCTGGCCAGCACGCAGAGGTACGGAGGCACAGGGCGAGTCAATGTCTTTCAGCGTTTATTCCTTGGACACCTGTTTTTGTTGTAACCCTCCGTGTTGGTGATCAGAAGCTATGCTGTCATTGTGGTTTAATTTAAAAATATTTTTTAAAAATTCAGAAACAGATCTGGAGCATATCTGGGTGGAGGCTGATGTCCCCCACCCCGAATGTCCCCCACTCCGAATGCCCACCACCCCGAATGCCCACAAGCACTGCTCAGACACACAGTCACCCACTTAAGTGTCCCTCCAAAGCCCCTGGTGTCACACCAGGACAAGGGCGTAACTTTGGCTGGAACATTGGGGGGGTTGAGGTCTCCACCCATTACGGGGGAATCATAATTATTGGGGGGGGTTATATGGGTCATGACCCCCCTAACCCCCCTGGAAATTACGCGCCTGCACCAGGACGAGGCGGCCTGCATCACAAACCCTGACGTTCACCTGCCATTTCCTGTCCTTTCCAGCACGACGAGAAGCCGTACTGCACCTACTGCTACATGAAGCAGTTTGGGCCCAGAGGTGAGCCATGAAGGGGGGGGTGACCACACACAGCATAGATAGGGCAGGGACCCACCGAGAGAGGAGGCAGGTCGGGGGGTGGGTCGTGGGCAAGGATAGCCAGGGAATAGTGGGCCTAACTGTTACCATGGACACAGCACCCCCCCACACTTTCTCAAGATCTCACAGATCTTCATAGTATTGATCTCCTCCAACATCAGGCTCTTGTCGTACAGATCTAAATCACACTGCATCTCACTGTCTCTTCCTGCTCAGTTACCATGATCTACTGCAAAAATCCACAGCTGTGTTCCTTCTTCATGGTTTCCACCAGTTATCCATCCAAACATCAACCCTTAACGCTGGGCTGAACTATACATGCAGTAACATGCAGTAAAATACCTTATGTTGTGATTCTCTGCCTTCCAGGCGGCAGGAGACCCGTGTCACACTTGTGCAACTCCACCGGGTCATAGGGGAGGAAACCGTGTCTTCAGCTCGTCAAGTGAGGACCTTCCTAGGGCTAGACGTGCTGCCAGCACTCACCAGCAGGGGGCGCTGACTCCAGCGGGGTAAAGTGAAGTGCCGGGAAAAGGGGATGCTTAAGGCACCATATTGTGATAGGAGTGTCCAGGATGGAACATCAGAAACGAAGGCCTCCAGGTCCGGATCATTCCGGAAATGCCTTTACTCATTAAATATCCAAACCTGACACCTTTAAAGCTGGGAATTCACATTCCAATTGGCTACTTGGTTATTACAAGCATATTTTCCAAAGTCATTTTAAAATTTCTGTAAATACAGCATAAATATTTTTATTATGTGTATAGAACTCAGTTGGTACTGAAATTTAAATGTTTTAACAGTTAAATAGTTCTGACAATATTTATTTGATGTGCTTTTCTATTGCATCATATAGATATCACGCAATATAACGCTCATATCTGCATAGCATCATATAATATTTAATATCTGTTATCATCGCTTAAACTGATTAAAAATGTGTAAGTTACATAGTGACAATTTACAATAAAGCTTTGCCTTCATTGCATTCAATGTGATTCTCCAATATTATTTACTCAAAAGCCTCTTTTTCTGCAAATGAATGAAAACAAAATATGTTGATTATGGGAAAAGGGCACTAATTAAAAATGATCTGATTTAATATTTTAAAAATGTTAATTTTAATTTCCTAGAAAGAGCACATTCCTTGTATGATTTATTTTTAGACTTTGTCATAAACTACTGCGATCATTCATAAAAAGCCAGTAATAAAAATTACTGGCAGTCCTCCTCCTCTTTGAAGTTTGTCAGGCCGATAAGCACATTTCACAGAGCCTGCAAATCTATAACCCTAGAGGTGCCAGGCCACAGTGTCACCTGTGGTAATTACACCTACAATAATTACATTGTAATTAAAACACGGGGTGACAAAATGTCAACCACAGGTGCTCATGCGGTTTCCACATTGTATAATGCCACTTGTGTGTAGAGGATCATGTTTGAACACAAGGTTGGTACTCTAACCCAGGGCTGGTTTAAGAGTCTATTCCCCACCATGGGAATAGATGAAATGGTGGTGGGTGGTGGGCCCCACCAGAGATAGGTAACCCTGACCTTTTTACTGGGGGGGGGGCGTCCTTCGGCCTGAATACGTAATGAAATCTTCAATGAAGATATGGGCTGAGTTGAGTAGGGCAAAGACAGGGTGGGGGTCTAGAATATGAGATGGGGGGGTTCATAAATCCTGTCTTTGATCGGGGGTTTCTGATCTTGGTGCCTACAGCCGAACACACGCACAAGGCAAACAACCGCACTGCACAGCCCCGCCTGCACGCATTAGCATGATAAAAACGCTCCGCGCTGGAGCAAGTGAAGTGGCCACGGGTGGAGAGTGGGGCGCCATCTCTCTGCCGGCTCTGGCAGCCACATGCTAACCATATATGGAATAGTTACCCCAAGTCCCCCCCCCCCATCCCCCCAGATTGTGGATCCTGAGAGAGTGGACCGCTCGTTTCTTAATTCAGCCCTTTTTTTTGTTGTTTTGTGACACATCATTAAAGCCTTCGTTTGCGAAAATGGTCGATCGGGAAGGGAGGGGTTAAATTAAAGAATCGGTGTCATTCTGCTTTGCCCTCGCCAGCACCCACGTGTTTATCCTCCGGATAAACCACCGACCCCCCGACTCTCACTGCCCGAGCCCGTCAAACACACGTCAGCACATTAATTAATGCATAATGAGCTTTAATATAATTCCCCGCATGTTACCTGCCCTGTCTTAACCATTTATACCCAAAGAGATACCATCATCACTGTTGGTGAAAAACACACTTCATATTTAGAGAGTATTCTTTCACGTCAGCCAGTGAAGATCTACTTTTCAATTAGGCTTATATTTTATTTTATTTTTTTTTATTAACTTCTTTTCTGAAATTACTTACGCTGCTCCTCTAACCACCTTTCAAAGGACGACGCCTTGGTAACACGGGGTTTGAGGCTGTAACAGTGTTAAACACTCGGGGCTCGGTTGTCAGATGTTAATTTGCATTTATTTTAATTTCCGTATGGGACTGTGGGTATTATTCGCGTTAATCGGGTCGATCGCGCGCACATGGAAAACATTAACACTTGAGGCACCTTTCGGGGATGAGCGGGGGAGCAGCCGACCATCTTCCAAGCAGATGTGGCGGCGGATGCCTTGTCCACCGCCATGAGTGAATTTTCTTCCTGTTCAAGATGAAGGGGGGGGGAGTAAAGTGCAGAACAGTGATTTAGTCGTTTAAATTTACGACAGCTGCATGAGAGTGCATGGACTTACCGGGAGGAGGGGGGGCAGATCCATACCGCGTGTACCCAGCTAGCAGATGGTAGCTTACTGAAAGTAAATAAAATCATTCTAACCGGAAGGATCTCTTATTTATTTATTTATTTATTTATTTCAAAAACTTTTTCTTTAACTTTTATATTTAAATTGGGAGGAAAAAAAACAACTGCACTTTGTGTGGCTATGTACAAGGTCTCCCCGACTTTTTCTGTAGCTGTTACTCAGCAGAGTGACTGTGCATCTTATATTTCTACTGGCCAAAAATGAGTACAGACTGATATTTTTTATAAGATTCGCTGCATCCGTTTCCTTGTATGCATCGTAACGTTTTCCCTACGGCATTTTCAGCGTTGATTTAATTTGACCAGCAGATGGAGCCAAAGTTCGGTTATCTCGTTATCGATGTACCGTGGATGCAGAAGTTGTCGCATTACATCTGGATGGGAGATGTAAAGAACTCCGTACGCCTCGGACTGATTGCATGCTACTCATGTGTACTTTCTTACGTTTTTAACTGAAAGTAACCATCAAATTATATTTTTAACCTTTTCGTGATGCAACGTTGCGTCATAATTTGACTTCTTTTATAATGAAAATTGTTACAGCCTAATTGTTTAATTGTTTGTACAACAAATAAAACACTTAACGTATGTCTTTATTCAATGGAAGCTTTTGCTCTGTGGGTTAGGACTGTAGTCTAGCTGTGATTGGAAGGTCGCCGGTTTAAATCGCGTGGTCGGAAGAATGATTTCGTCGTTGGTCATTTGAACGAGGCCCTTAACCTCAATTGCTCCAGGGAACTGGCTGACTCCGCTTTCTCAATTGTACGTCACTTTGGATAAAGGCGCCTGCTAAGTAAATGCACAAAATCGATGTTTAAATTTCCAAATATCAACACTAGGTGTCAGCAGAGCATAATCAAAAGGAGGGAAAGCAGCAGGCCCATTTGGTGGGAATGATGACTGCAAAGAGGTAACTCCTTAGTTCTTACTTACTTTGCACAAAGAGTGTTCAGCGGGGATTTGTGCTTCACCTAATATCACTCTGGCCATTTCTTGGAAAATGTAGCCAAGTGCTAGTGCGTAAGCTATCAGACTATTTATTATTATAAAAAATTGCGTTGCTGAATGAATGGTTATGTTTATGAACATGTATTTGCCAGAATACCCATAGGATATAGAAGCTGCAGTATCGTTTGCGATATTAGTAACCACTAAAGAATAACGCTGAATGAAAAAATTAGCGAAACACAAAACCGTATAAGATTACAGTGAATTGTTTTATCAGACAATATAGGGCTTAATGTTTTAGGCCTATATTCAGGATTATATATTCAGGTGTAGTTAAACTCTACTTTCGCGATGCAAAAAAATACAAGACAAAGTAGGAGTCAAATTCAGAAGGCAGCATTTCATCAGTTATCAACAGATATAGATTTCCCTCATAGATAAACAAAGTAAACATTAAACGTTAGTGTCAAGATTGGAGATCGATGTGTATGTATCTAGGTTTTCTAGCTTCCTCGTCTTTATAGTCGCCATAGCAGCCCAGATGGGCCCGACCATGGACGTCGATTCCTTGTACCTTAGAGGGACGCCCAGTCACTGGATGCCGCCCGGCTCGTGGGCTGAAGGCCGGTCTGTCTGCGTGAGTCTGACCGCTGACCCCCGGCAGGCAGCATGGTCAAGCAACGAGCTGCTATATGATCGCGGTTCCTGTGCGGACAGCATTTGTCAATCATTCATATCGAACCATTTACTGAATTGGGTTCAGTTTTCTGCAATAAAATATTTTATTTTTTCTTTTAACGATTCCCATCCCTCTTCATTTAAACCCAATTGTATTATTATTATTATTATTATTATTATTATTATTATTATTATTATTATTATTATTATTATTATTGAGCATCAATTTGCCTTCATGTAGGCTTTTTTAAGAAACCGCATGGTAAAAAAAAAAAAAAAACAGCCGGGGTCGCACCTAAAAGATCCTAGAGAAATGCCAGGATGAATCTTTATTCAGCAGAGTAAGAAGATGTGAAATGTTTGTTTGCTTTGCACGGCACAGTCTCGCTCTGTGTGCAGCTTCACAGCCTTTCGCCGCAGTGCTGAGAGGGCTTCCCCAAGCAGCCGTGCATCAGTCCTTGCCACTCTCCTCTCGAGATTACACACGGTCTCGCTCCGAATTCAGCCTGGTACCTGGGAACGTCCCACTGCGAATCTGACACATGTATCCGCCGGTGTCCTGCTATTGTTCTCCTGTCGTGACACACGCGTCCCCGCGAGCGCTCCCGCGGCGAGCTATGGCAGGTCCGCTAAGGAGGCTTCCCCGAGGAGGCTCCCCGAGCACGCGGCTCCGCTCCGCCCGGAGAGGAGCTACTGGACTGTGGCCGAGGTCACTGGGACCGACACGGGGGGGAAAAAGGAAAAAAGCACCGGGTTTCCCTGACCCAACCGTGAGGCTACAAGTATTTTCTGCTCTCAGTTTTTGATGAGTTGAGTTGGTTTATATGTGGACAGTGTCAGGAGACCCTAACCCATGCATGTCCTGTATAGGCCTGCTTTCTACCTAAAATATCACTCTGATCTGCCGTTACAGTGATGTGATCAGCGTTAAGTACAATAGTGTGAAGTCAGATATCACAATGAATGAATAGCTTATTTGCTAGATTATTCGTAATTATATTAATTAAGCTGGCGTTTTCCTCTTTGCACACCCAGACACCAGGGTAGTGTATGCTAGTTGGGTGATTATGTCAACGTAAGGCCAGTCTTGATCTAGAACACCAACAATTTGGATGTAACGTGTTTTATCACTTTTGCCAAATACTGTTTTTCCTAGCACACAGCACGCTTGTATTGTGTTGTTAAATATGTATAAATATATTTACTGTAGATACTACAATCTCACTTTATCTAGGCCTATCTGTCTATCTGAGAAAAATATATATTTGCCAATGTAGCCTTGATTTTTGACTGTATATCCGTATTTCTTATAACCATTTTTGTGGTAGGCTACTGTGTTTAGATGAATCTAGTCAAGATTATTATTATAACGTATTCTGTATTATAAATAATAAACTCGCTGGGTGTTATGAATATACATTTGGGAAGAGCGAGGCCGATGCGTGGGTGAGTTTGATCAAACGTCGGGACCGGAGTCTGGACGTCATGCAGTTAAGTGATGCCAGTTGACGAGCAGAGCATCTGCTGTCTTAAATATGCTTTAACCAGCACCGGGCCGCTAGATCATGTCGCCTCCTCTCCGGACTTATCAGGTGAGGCGCTAATTTGCATGGCGCTGCCTCCGTCTGCTTGTTTTAAGCGGGATTTATTAGGGTCGTTAACTGAAGTCACAGCTGCGCTTCCGGAGTTAAACTTTATGTCCGGGAAAACGAGGTTGATGTTGAATTACTACTTCATCTCGGTACCGTGTCATTCTGATCACCGAAAGCCGACCCCGCCCGTGAAGGACTTAACTCCCTCTGCGCCGGACGGAAAGAGCTCCATTACTGTGCTCTACAAAATCATTACTGCAATAACAACTGATTAACTAACTACTCTTCGTTTTAACAATAACGTTCGTTTACCTAGGTTACTATGTAGTTGAAATACTTCTACATATATTTCATTTTATTCTATTCAAAAAGACACAAATGGTGTGTATCTATTATTTATGCTTTTATTAAAATTGCCAAACAGGGTAGGCTGCAAGAAGAATGAGAAGAGCCGGTAATATTCAGGAGCTATTTATTTTTGTAAAGAAAAGACACAAAGCGCAAACCCCCATTGCGCTGTGTTCTCCGTGCCGCCCTGCAGGGGGGGAGGAAGGTTAATGCACGGATAAGAAGATAAAGTATAGAAGGTGTCCACCCCCCGCCCCTCGCTGGTCCGGGAGTGATGAGTCCTGCTGGTCGGGGTGGACGGGGCAGCTCCAACAGACTTTACCTGTCAGCGCCCCCCTCCGTCCCGCAAAGACGCTGGGGGGGGAGCTAGTCACGTGAGCGGAGGCTATGCTTACGTAAGAATAAATGTTTCTAAAATTGTCTTATGTTTTATCGGGAATTTGTGTTCGTTTCTTAAAATGCACGGTTTTATACACAGTTTAACAGGGCAGAGATTTGATATGTATCGAGTCAAAATTTCAAATTATCGCAGAAAATTATTTTAAAATGTTATCTTGCAGTAGGCAAGATTCACATAGAGTGGAAAAAATCGCAGAAGACCATCCACGCATGGACTCAAACCCGCAATCTGATAACATGCAAAATGTAGGCATTTACTAACGCGCCGTTGCAGTAATAATTTTACTTTCGTTTTCTTTACATTTTAACTTTAATTTTGGCCTAAATACAAATATATACGCACAACCCAACCCAGTTTCATCTGCATTTCGTGCTTTCTGAATGCAGAAAAAAACTTTTCAGAGTTTGGTCATATAACCTTTGAACCGGCGCTGTTCCCGGATATGAAAGCGGAGCGTGTTTGCGGCGTTACGGCCGCCTGCGTGCGTCGCACTCCCAGTCTCATCTAGTTCGCTGCGGGCTGCGTGTAAATAAGATGGGTGACATTTCGGATGAATTGACATGCAGCGTTTGTCTGGACATCTACAAAGACCCTTATTTGCTACCTTGCGGGCACAGTTTTTGTCACAGCTGCATACAAGGTCTGAGGACGGCTTTGGAGCTGAAGTGCCCAGACTGTAGGAGGGAGTGCAGAAGCTGGGAGGATGTAGTCAGGAACTACAAACTGGCAAACATTGTGCAAGTGCTTATGGCAGAAAAGGTGAGTTATCGTAGGTATCGTAGGGCTGTCCGCGACCCTGCACGGGGCAAGCTGTGACTGATGGGTGTGCTGACCTTAAGTTGTTAAATGCACTCATCATTAGTTATTACTTTATTAAATACTACCCAGGCTTCAAATACTGGATTTCCCTCTACCGTGAAATGTCCAGCTAGCTGCCTGCTGTATCCATCGAGCCACCCAATCCCCGCCTTTGTATATATGCAGCTTTTTTTGGGTAAAACCACATGTGAGAAAGGCATTCTGTGTTGAATCTGGGTTTGGGTCGCCGAGCAATGAAGCATAATAATTTTTGACACCATAAAATTTGCCATCCAAGTCAAACTTTAACGGTTAATATTAATAGTTAATATTTACGCTCCTTTTCTACAGTAAAGTGAATTTTACTGTGTAACCGAGACATTGCAGAGGTAGACAGGGGGTGACGAACCTGATCTGTGGAGGGCCGGTGCGGGTTTTTGGGATGGCCTCTCAGTCAGCCAATAACAGCCGGTTCCCTGGACTGGAGTTGAGAACCACTGTTTTATTATTGGCTGACTGAGAGGCCATCCCACAAACCCACGCTCATACCGGGCCTCTATGGATCAGGGTTCCCTACCCCTGAGCGAGACTGCAGTGTGATGTTCTTTTAAAGTCGACCTGCTCCAATTTCAGGGTTTATCATTCGCCTGTTATGCTGACACGTGCCACGGTTTAAGTCTGAAAACTGCACCTTAACTAATGCGGCTGTTTTCCTTAGGGCCCCGAAGCCGCTCCCCCTACAGATATTGACCAATGGAGGCTTTCCTACTGGCTCTTACTATTGGCTGTGGTGCTACTGGTCACTGCCGCCTTCTGTAAGTGTTGTTGGTATGTCTGTACTGGTGCATAGGAGTCTGGGTGCGGCAGCGACTCGGCTGGAAGCACTGCAGGAATTTAGGGTCATTTCCTGATCCCTGATGTTCGTGGGGTCTTCTCTCCAAGTTTATGTGGGTTTTCTTTGGTTCTCTGGTCCTCTGGTTCCAGAGGTGGAAAGTTCAGGTTCCAAATGTAAAAATCCAGATCAAGATTTTGTTTCAACCAACCACTTGAGCATAAGGAGTCACATTCACGGAGTACTCAACTGGTTGGTTGAAACAAAATCTTGGTCTGGAGTTTTGCTTTCTGGACCTGAACTTTCCACCTCTGTCTGGTTCTCATAGTCCACAAACCAAGTATTAGGCATACTGATGTCTCAGAATTACCCGTATTGTATGCAAGCACATGTGATTGTGTGGGTCCTGTGAGTGACTGGCATCCTGTCCAGCGTGTCCCCAGCCTTTGCCCTCAGTTTCTGGGGATAGGCTTCAGTTTCACTCTGACTCTGTACTGGGTAAGCAGTTATGGATGGGTGGATTATAAGGTCGATATCCTTGTGATAGTGGATTG
Source organism: Gnathonemus echidnorhynchus (assembly GCA_026776725.1). Lineage (NCBI taxonomy): Eukaryota > Metazoa > Chordata > Actinopteri > Osteoglossiformes > Mormyridae > Gnathonemus > Gnathonemus echidnorhynchus. The sequence continues at coordinate 3,428,564 of JAODJU010000014.1, forward strand.
ACTGACCTCTAACAATGCCTGTTATTGTCTTACAGTAAAAAACAAACTGGAATCTACTGCTGAAGAACTGCTGGACTCTCAGATGCAGCTTAGAACCTTCCAGAAGGAGGGCGCTGTATGTTCACGACTAACAAATAACACTATCTTCATAATTTCTTTGCAAGATTACCTGCAAAATTCCTCTGAATTTGGGGGACTTGCATTGCAGACGAGAAACATTTCATATTTCACCTGTAACCACTGACAGACGAAACAGGTATCAGGATGTCAGACGTGTGTTTCTGGGGCTTTGACTCCTTCGCTTGTGGGCTTTATTTCAGGACAGCTTGGTGTCACCTGGGAGCATCACTGACTTTCTGATGTCCGCACTCTACTGGTGTGTCTGGATCGTCGTCAGTCCCTTGTTGATTATATGGACCATAGCGCAGTGGCTTGTGAATGCATTAATTTACCTTATTTACTTCTGCCTATGGCTTGTCTACTATTGCCTTTGGCTAATGGTCAGCACAAGTTTCGATTACTTATTTAAGTTATTTAACCTGTCTGTCTACACCTGCGGACTCAGCTATATTTTTTTAAAGATGCTGCGATTGTTGCGGAAGCCACACACCGGAGGCTGATGCTGTGATTGGTGCTACTAACCAGTAATGTGATCAGTCTGGCCAATGGCAGGACTTGTTTTTGTTACATGAAATACTGCCTGTTATTTTTTAATTGGTCTCCATGGCGATGCCCGACGCTGATTTGCTGTACGCCTGGGGATCACGTGGGGCGCTTTTCATAAATGTAATTTTGTATTCAAAATACAAATGTGCTTTCACCTAACAAAAGCCTGGGCTTTTATATAGATGGAGGTTTTTGGTAGAACATGACATTTTGAACACTATTTTTGTTACCGCTTAAGAGTTAGCTGTTTTGCATCCAAGCTGCAAATCAGAAATGGCAATAAAAGTTTTTGCTAAGAGTCGTTGAATTTCTTTGTTAACATTTATTTAAACTGGTTCGAGTAAATATGAAAAGACTTGCATCTTCAGCTACCTAGCGGACAGAAGTATTGCCGTGAGAAGAAGTGAGTTTTAACGCAAGAGCACGAGCGAGTCTGCAGTCTGAATTGCTGAAGCCAAATTTACATGAGATTTTCGACTCTCGTGCATGGAAAAGTAAGCCCTACAGCTGGTGATTACCTCGATGGTCCTGTTGCTTAGGGAGAATTATACGGCAGTACAAACATGTTTTTGAGAGTTTTATGACTAATGCGGCCTGGAATTGGTAGCTAGATTCTTTTAGATCAGGAGGGGTAAGCTGTGAATGTCGCAGTGATGAGAAATCAATGTTCTGGCTGAACTTTGGCACAAATGGGAGCTGAGCGTGGTAGGAGTTGATTGTGGTCATTGTGAGGTATGGGATCAGATGCAGAGCTGATAGTGCTGTAGCGTGTGAAGTTTGGGGGTCAGTGTCAGTCCGGAAGGTTCCTGAAACACTCGCTTGTTGCTGTGAGAAGGTGTAGATGTTGCCTTGGTTTATGAGCAGGCTGTAAATGTGACAGGCCAGATGACTCGTTCAGGGTGGTTGATGTGAAGCTACTGAGTAGGATTTAGTGATCATTGTGTTATTAAAGTATATTATCTTACATTAACATTGAACTACTAATGTGAATCATATGCTAACAGCATGGTATGCATCTGTTCAAGTCTGTATCAGACACAGCTTTGGTTAGCTTTTGTTAGCTTTTATTTTCGCACAGCGTTCCTTCCCGCGCACGTCTCTACCTATTAGTTTCCAGCTAATGAATGGATGCGGACGTCCTCAGGTTTGCCGCCGTCATGGAAATCCAGCAAGAGTTATGTAAACACGACCTTTCTGGGCTCCGCGAGCATACATAAAATCACGGAAAAGATGTAAGCATTAAAAAGTCATAGGAAATAGCTTGGTGCTAACGAGGTAAATTTTGCTGTAGCATTTGTCCGCTTTGACCTGCACGCCCGGGAAAAGGAGGCGGCCCCGGCACCCGGCCTGGGCAGCGGCTCTGGCGTTCTGCAGAAGCGCACCCCGCCGCGTGCTGATATCTCCACTGTGTCATCCAGACATCCTGCCCCACCCTGGCTGGAAGAGCAATGTTTTCTCCAGCCCGGAGGCCATTTGCCTTGGCGCTCCGTGTGCGGACCCCCCGAGCAGGGGAGCCCCCCTCACACCATCCGTTGGCTTTAATTGCATATTCGTCACGCTCCCGGGTCTTTAGGTCTAAAGAGGGTGCAGGAGGTGGAGTGGAGTTGGTGGTCTGTGTGCTGGGGACACCCAGGGCTGATGAAGGCCTATGCGCTAGGAGTGTAATTTGAACCTGGGCGTCAGCATGAGAGTGAGGAGCCCTGAGCCAATGAGATGGTGGGAGGACTGATTATCTGAACGGCTTGCCTGCAGCTCGCTGTGATGGAGGCCTGGACAAGCTGGGTCACAGGCAGAGGAGTTGCGCACTCTGATCTGCCGTCAGGCGCCTTCACATCTGGAAGAAGACAGACCAAGGACAGAGCTCTGAACAGCGTCCTTCAACAGCCTCTGGAACTTTCCTCAGAACTTCCTCCAGGATGTCCTTCTAAAGCTTCAGTCCAAGGAAGTCAGTCCTGCATGAAGTGAATAATCTGGAAAATGTATAGTTATATATAATGAAAACTGATTTCTGGGTACATAACCTTGAAATATTACAGGATCTCTTAATACACCAAGAAGTGCAGGAAGTATTGTTCTGGCTGCTTCTACTGGGACCACAAACAGAACCATGTGATATGAGGGCAAGAAAAAGGATCAGGGGCTGCCACTTTGGGTGGGGTCTGGCCACAGGATCTTCTGGGGGGCGGGGGGACACACTGAGGGGCAATGAGGATAGGAAAGGAAAACCATGTAAGCCCCAACAGTCCCTGCTGCACACCCCCGGATGAAGGAACGATCCCCAGAATAAATAAATACTTTCCTACTACAAAATGAGTGAGTAAAACTATATAACTGAAAAATAATTGGTGGTTAAAAATGCTACATTTCTAGTTTGCCACTGCTGGAATTTGGTTGGTGGCTCTTTTAACTGGACAACCGACCTTGCCACCTAAGTGGTTACTGCTCTGACTAGCTGGATAGCTAAACCGTCTGTAATCATCTCCAAGGCCCAGTCTCCTCGCTGGCTCGGTTAGGCTCCCGGCCCGCATTCGAACGGCGGCTTTCCTCATCGCGAACCAAACACAGACACTCGTCTTTCCTGACTCTCCGAGGGGCACCGAATGACTTCGCATCAGTTGCTATGCGACTGACGCAACAGCGGGACGCCGCTCATGAATAATTAATAAGCAGCATGCTGCCGTATTACAGGAACGAGCAGCAATCGCGTGTCTGCTGCCCGTCCGACGGTCCGGGGAACGTTTACAAAACTTTGCGGCATTTTTAAGTAAAAATTATTGACTTTCATTTCCGATTCGCATTAGAAGGGCTCGGGTTACAGACATAATTACCGCAGTCGCTATCTGAGGTCGGGATTTCAAGTTATAAGTGTAGTCAAGTGAATGGTGAATGAAGGATGTTGAGCAAGGATGGGACGATGGTTCTTAGTTCGCTAGAACTCCCCCGGGAAAGATAATCGGGGGGAGGAGATGCTGTCCCGGTGGTGGGAGGGGAGTGGGGTTGATTATTCCCAAGCGTGTGGACTGAACGCTGTGTGATCCCTGGCTACTTACTCAGTCAGTCTGGTGTGTGTGTGTGTGTGTGTGTGAGTGTGCGCGCGCGCCTGTTTATTAATGTGTGGCTCTGTCTGTGCGAATGTGTGCAGGCGCGGGCGGATCTTAGTGCGCCGGTGTGGGTGTGTGTGTGTGTGTGTGTGGGTGGGTGTGTGTTTACGCGGTATAGCCTGACGGGCCGTATTAAGATGAGGGAGAATGACGACGATCGGTGTGCACTTCAATAAAGCCCGCAATCTGTGTCAGCTGCTTCCCTTGACACGGGTATCTGCGGAAACGTGAAGCCAGTCACTGAGAAAGTTCTACCGTGTGACGGATCCCCTTCTGTGTCTCGCTACAAATTTCCATATTGTTGGGGTTTCCAGTCGACTTCCTTCCTATTCCCAGTCATGTAGCTGCTCATGAAACTCCAAATGACGCTCGTCTGCAGGTCTCGCGCCGGCCCCGCCCATTCTTGGATGAGGATGAGGATGCTTTTGGTCTGTAGAATGTTAAGTAGCTCATCCTCGAAGGACTTCTGGATAAACTGCCGATGAGCTGGACAGAGATCAGGTGCGGCTCCCTGTACATGTCACGTGACGAGTCCTGCTGGTGACGTCCTGCTCTAAGACCGAGCGTTATATATGGTAGAGCAGGAGAGTGTAAGGGGATTTGATTCAATGCGTCGGAAATGTTTCGTTTTTATTATGTTTTGATTAAATTAATTTATTCGATTACTCTGATAACGTAAATTCATTAAAAAAAAAAAAAAAAACTTTATGCTGCTGGCTGGTACTTTGAGACCTCTAAGTGGTGAATGAGCCTTCCTTGTCCTCGACCACAGAAACAAGCTGATTGTCCAGTCATATGCATTATTTTAGTTTTTATGTCTTTAGCTCTGGTGCTCCATTGAATATTAATAAAGTTTATATATTGGTGGACAATGTCAGCTTGACACATCGGACTGCTACCGACATATTGACCAATATCTCATGCATCTCTAAAGGCCAGCGTTATTTTTTACTTCTCTAGCTAGTTAACTACTTCGAGGTTTCGATCACTTTCTTGAAAAAAAGAACAACTTTTTGATGCTAAAGAGGAGCGTCTCTCAAAAGCGTCATAGTGCTAAGATTATGTACACATTATAGTGAGTATTCTGCACCACAAAACGGACAGCTTCCCAAAATCACCGTAGCGCAAAGATCATCAGGTAGCACTTGCATTATGTATGTTGATAAGGCTTCCCCTACTATCCTGCACTTTGGAAACCTGCATGCTTCCACTGCTACTTTGTCCATCCACCTGCCGTCATGGATCCGGGCGGCTCGGGTGGGAGAACGTGGCATAGTGCAAAACAGAAAAGGTGGACGACCCTCTTGCGGCTCAGAGACAGATGGGGATTTATAATCAATCAATCATTTATTCATATAGCGCTTTGCAACACTAAAAGTGACCAAGGCGCTTCACAATTAAAAACTATAATATAAAACTAGGAGATAAAATAGATAAACTTAGTGAATTTAAAATAGAATGAGGTATCACAAACACACTACAACAAATGTGAGAAACACAATACATAAAACACAGTAGCATGTCGAGGGACACGGGGTGCATGAAACAGTAAAATGTCAGCCCCAACTAAATATTAAAAGCTTCCGAAATAAATAAATCTTGAGTTTTGATTTTAAAAGGTTATGGTCAGAAATGGTACGAATCTCTGCGGGTAGTTTGTTCCAGAGACTGGGTGCAGCTACAGAGAACGCTCTATCTCCCGATTGTTTGTATTCAGACCTTGGAACTTAAAAAAGAAGTTGGTCAGCTGACCGTAGGGATCTGCCGTGTCTCCTGACGGTTACTAATTCAGATAAATAGGGTGGTGCAATGCCATTTAGATATTTGAAAACAAACATTAAGAGCTTAAACTCAATTCTAGAATGTACAGGGAGCCAATGACATGACATCAATATTGGCGTAATGTGTGTGCGCTTAGGAGTATTAGTTAAAAAACGTGCAGCAGCGTTCTGTATAAGTTGGAGACGATTTAAAAGATTGAGATGTGCCAAAATAAAGGGCATTGCAATAATCAAGTCTGGAGCTGATAAAAGCATGAACAGCTTTCTCCAGATTTAAAAGGTTTAACATTAGACAAGAGGCAGAGTTGAAAAAAGCTCATCTTAACCACTGTATTTATTTGATTGTCAAATTTTAGACTGCTGCCAAACAACCCCAAGATTCCTCACAGCTTGGTTGGATACTTGATGCGAAAAACTGGAGTTGTCTATATCACCAAACCCAATAAATTCGGTTTTTCCTTCATTGAGGTGGAGGAAATTCTGTGAGAACCACAGTTTAACCTCCTTAATGCAATCTAACAACCGAGTTTGTGATTTTGTGCAATCTGATTTCATGGGAAGATAAATCTGGATATCATCAGCATAACAATGAAAAGAGAGATTATTAAAACAGAAAAACACTACAAACACAACAAAACCAAAAGGACCACGAGGGGTCAAAAACTAAAGGGGATAAATAAAGACTAAATAA
>JAODJU010000014.1:3446010-3464526 GCA_026776725.1 Gnathonemus echidnorhynchus
GGGGGGGGGGGGGGGGGGGGGGGGGGGTGGCTTGAAACAGCTCGCCCTTATTATTCAACTGTTTTTAAATAAGCTTTTTGGAACATTATGTAAGTAATTTCTTCCCCCTTTGCCTAAAAAAAAAAATAAAAGTTTAAAGGGAGTTCGGCTCATCGCTGCCTGATAGCGGAAAGGCGTGACGACGTCGACAGAGCCTCCCGGTGCGGCTTTTCCGGCACTGGGGGGTGGTTGGAAATTAGGGCTGTCTACGTGCCAGTGGGATTTAAACGGCGATGATGTTGGGCACCCAAGGCAAACTTCACTGTTGGCACCTGCTCCCTGCCCCTAAGCACAGACTGTCTGAGGAAAAGCGAAATTAGGCATTGAAGGGGGGTTGTTGAAGTTTTGTACGGGGGGGGGGAGTGGCAGTGGTTTGCTAAGTCAGTGCCCCTTTTGAAGATGGAGCACTATAGGCCTGTGTCGCCGACATGATTGACTGACCGTGCCCCCCAGGAATGAGCCCCCATTGGCATCCTGGCTCCATTTCCCGCCCCCGCTGTGACGGCCTGCCGGCTGTTGGGGGGGTCGGTGCCCTCCCTTGCCATGCCCACACACAGACCTGGGCACCGGCCCAAACAGCATCCTGGCCGCTACTCGGCCTCAAGCTGGGCATATGTTGTTTAGCATGCGTGTGGCGTGTCCTTCCGCATGTGTCCCATTATCACCCGGGTCCCCGCCCCCCCACCCGCCTGGGACTCCGGCCAAGTGCCCCCGGGCCGCCAGCAGGACAGCCAACATCGCCCTGAGCCCCGGCCCCTCCAGCCCGGCCCCCGCCCGTCTGGGCTGGAAGTTCAGCCTCGGCATTTTTTGGGGGGGGGGGTTGGTGGTGTATGTTTCGACTGTAAAATAATCAGAAATATCATTATTTCAATACTAAAGACTTGAAATAAAGGTGCAGTAATTAATATCCACAGTTTGAAGCTTTCTGAGCCCAATCTTCACCATTACAAATAATCCCTAGTTAATTCACTAATAATCTCCCCATCAGCCACCAGTCACATCATGTGACCTTCATGTGAAAAACCAATCACCCAGCAGTCTGCGGGTCACATGGTACATGAGACAGGAACCATTGAGATGAGCACAACCACAGAGGACCTTTTAACTTAAAAAAAATTACTTTTATTTTTAGGAACCAATAAAATTATGGCAAATATTTACAAATAATTACTTTTGCTTCACATTACTGGTACATAAATCGATAATTCACAAGGACAGTCACTCAGGTGAACAGATGTACATATATACTGATTAGCCTACAATCTCATAACATTGCAGGTTTGTGCTGAGTCATCCTCAGCTGGCTGCAATTCACCATATCTTATAAAAAAAACCTGAAATAAAATTTAATTTCTCGAAAGAAATAAAAAACATAATAATAATATTAATAGCAATCAAAATAATAATGATATTTAAGTCACAATTTCCAGCGTGAACAACCCGGAAAACAAAATCAGAGAGAGAAATGAATCGATACTGTATATCTTTGGCAAATTGGCACTGCTGTAAGTACATTCAAATATTATGACACGAAAAGCAACACACAACACTAAGAAAGAACACCAAGTTTGTTTTAGCTACTAGAAAATTGAATAGAAAACATACACATTTCTTAAAGAAGGATTCTTTACGAAGGTTATCCTTTTTTCTTTGTCGTCTCCATCCTTTTCAAGGCATTTTCAATGTATTTTTTTTTTTTTTTTACTTTTTTTCAATTCTTTACAAGTGAAGCTTTTTTTTTTAAACTGGCATCTCAGACTTTGGTGGATGCTATAGATATGTATTAGTATTTACGTGTTTCTGTGTTTAGCTATTTTTTAACGTTGACGAGTTTCGATTTACAAATTCGCCTGCTTTCCTCACAGCGTATTTTTCTCCAAAAACCTAGTCGGTATAAAATATCCTCAACACTCCAGAACAGAAGAAGCCACGGACACAACATAACGAGGGTGTACAGAAAGGCCACTGTAAGGTGAGAACCAGGACATCTATGTTGTTTTTTTTTTGGAAATCCTTAGTAAAGGCTAGACCCCCCCCAGTATGGCATCCCAGCCCCCCAGTTGCAGCGAGCGAACCGCTACCCCTCCGATTCCGAAATCTCGGTAGCCCGTCACGGTGAGCGGGGATTAGCGTCTCAATCTGTCGCAAGATGATAGGCTGCCCGTATCTCTTGCGCCTGGGAACAGAAGGATCCCGGTATGTAAACGGAGAGACGGGATGTACGAGAGTGACTTTCAAATGTTCCGAAGTGGTCCCTCCCATTGCGCAAGAAATTCCATTATCAGCTAACAAAACTCCTCGGTGGAGTGTGGTACCTCCCCCCCTTTCATTTTAAATTGTTGCTGAGGTGTTCAGACAACTATGAAGGCCTAATCCTTGATACCCCCTGAAGAAGTCCATAGCTTTGCATGAAATGGGATCATTAGAATCAGAGACCAATTAGCCCCTATATAATGTGATAATATTTGCATGTAGGAATAGACAGAATAAAACGGTCCTTTATTTCAGTGTTTAATCAAAGGACGCAAACCCTTGCTATTTTATGTCATAATGTGTGTTTCCCCCCAAACATTTAATTCTTCAGTTACATTAAGAGCAACTTTAACATGTCACACTTACTGTACTGCGCCTTTTTTTTGTCTCACAGGAGTTCAAAAAAAAAATCTAATAATAATTCTTTTTGTACTTCCTGGAACAGACTTATTAAAATCGCAGAACTTCAACAATGCGTTCTGCTGAATCTAATGAGAAGAATTATACATTGTGATTGGCTCAAAGGGATTTTTTTGTCAGTAGGAGCGAATGGTTAGCAGACCAAAGAGTAAGAACAAAGCCCAGAAAATCAATTACCGCTGTAATGAAGTCACTTTTTGCTTCATTATAATTCCGTTTATAATCGTGCGGCCGACTCACTGGGCGTCGTGCTGATAGACGTGTTGGGGTAGTGGGTTGCGCAGTAGTAACAAAACATCATTAATATACCTCCCCTTATTTGCGTCCTAGATTATTCATGAGGGTCAGTATGAAAACTGGACAGGGCCCATGAATATTACGCCCACTTTTTTGATTTTATTCAGGGTTTTTTTTTTTTTTTTTAAGGATTTGCAATTTTGAATGATATCGAAATAACCTTAGCTAAGGAGACATGGGGCACGTTTTTTTCAGGGGGGTAAGCACATTTGATCTTGCGGGAATGGGGAGCGATCAGCTGATTTTATGAAGATGGAGAGGGTGGTTTCTGATGGCACAGCAGGTCTATGGTCCCTGAGGGCCGGTGTCCCCCCCCACCCCCCCCAACTGCCACAGAGGACACAGCAGGTAAGGAAGTACAGATCCCCAGTCATGCCTTTCAGAGTGTTAGCATGACAGCTCTGCTGTGCTTCACTTCACCTGAGCTTGGGTCAAACCAGGGTCAGGGCAACCCTCTTTAGTTAAGGATCAACTAGCTAAACTCGGTGTTAACTGCTAGAGGAGGTCTAAGCTGAAGGTTCTGTTTGCTGTGTTCCTGAAGCATTGATCTGGACTTCAGGACCTCAGACAGATAACATCAGTTCAAGTCAGCGGAAGGTCACATGCCTACGTTGGGTGCTCGTTAACGGCCATACAGCAAATAGACATACAACACAAGAGGACACTGGGGATGAGAAATGGTCCAGTGGGGAAGGGTGAAATCTACACTACAATTCTGCTATGGTATGATAACACTGTCTAGCAGTCCTGCACTTCAGGATCAAGATTTGAGCTTCTAAGAAGTTCACACCAACAGAACAAAAGTCGGGGCTGTTTGCGGTTACAATATCAGAGCCCTAAATCTGAATTGCATACTCTGCATATGGTTTAATACTGCTTGTAGCATCATAATTTCATAAAAAAAGCTTCATAACCCAAACCAAACAGGCAACTTGGGTCTTGATTGTGCTCCGTGACTACTGGCAAACTTGTGCTGAAAAGTTATTCTAGCTGAAATAGCCCCCTAGACTGAGTTTTTCCTGTCTGTCGAAGGTTCTGCGTTTAGTGCAATAAACCACATGACCAGCAATAGTTAAATTTCCCAGCAGGAAATCATTAAACATTGGCAGCTTTTTGGGGACGTTCGAGTCCACTAGATGACTTTGGGTTGCTGACAATCACAGGAGAGTAGGGTATATGAGAATGTCACTGACGCTGAGAGAAGGCACTGTCCTGTAAATTAGCTGGTGTATTTCAGGTGCATCGCTCCTCGGATGGAAGGAATAAGGTAAATTTTAACACTGCTCTGATAGTTCCATGGGTTGCGTCTGCGCAAGTTAGCCTAAGAAACGCATGGATTCACAAGATGATGCTTAGATTCAGAAGATGACACTGCAACACATAGAGAAAACATCAAAAATGAATCGGACTGCCTCACGTGATTTCGGTGTGTAGCTCCAGGTGAGATTCCAGAACTTCACACACACCACTTCCCTGTGCCGTGATGATTTAATTCAGCCAAACTGAAAGCCTGAACAGGTATTATGCAAAATAATCCTCTCATCAGAGCTTGAACCAATGCTCGAACTGATGCTAAAGGTCTTACTTAGCCACGAATGGAGGCGTTTTCAATGAAGGTCACAGTTCATCATACTTTTGGTCATCCATTGTGTCACATGGTTTTACAGGGGACCAGAGGATCTTGGGACACGGTGTCTCCCCCCCTTGCCACCCTGTGGCCTGGCATGCAGGAATCTACAGAGTTGGCCGAGCCCTGAGAAGCGACCTCCCCCTGCGTGGCACTGCCAGTGAAGGCAATCCTCCCCGGATGCGGGTCTTCAGTTACCTTGGACGTCTCAACCTGTCCCCTGCCACTGGCGAAAACTCTGATATGACGTGGAGGTTGCATTGGGTTCAAGGTACCATGCACTTTCCCTGTGTCCTCAGTCTCCTATGCCCAAGACAGCCAAGGATCACAGACAACAGGTGACAACTAAATTTGCAAAAGAGATGTGCAACTCGGCGATGGCTTCTCACTATGGCTGTCGTGGGCTCCTGTGTTTCATTTAACGTATCCTGCTACCATACTTACTGTCACACACCATCTACAGAACACTGGTCATGTTTAGGCTACCGTAGAAATATATTAAACTCTTCACCATCTAAACCCATTTAAGACACATTAAAATCCTACTCAAATGCTCTGCATATAGAGAGAACCTACATTTCTGTGCTTTAAGTCAGTTTTTTGGAGTTCTGTACATACTCGGTGTACATATATAAATATATTCCTATACGTATAATCTTTACATGCTATTGGATACATTTGTACTAGTTAGTAGTGGTACAAAGGAAGTGACGTCATTCTGAATGCACTTCTAACAGGATATCAAGGTAGGTTGTCTGGAGAAGATGTACAACATTGTTGAATGTCGATTGGACTCATTGTCGTTGTGCTTAAGTCTTGCTTCCTGGGAAAAGCATCACGGCACAATTCCGTGCCAACTGACTCACATTGTCATGGGTGTTTGGCATGTTGTACTTCCAAACTGTCCTGTAACACCTACGTTCTCCATTCCCTCAGAGTCCTCTTTAACTCTTGCCTTTTGCAACAGGCACCCTATCGGATAATGCTGAAGGTCTTACCCTGAGTAAAGAATTGTCTCAAAACGTCTGGTACGAACAAGAGAGCAGGAATTGCCACATTTCCAACTGATAATCACCTCAAGGTTTCTCTTCATTCCTTCTGCCCTAAATCCAAAGCTGCTGTTCTTTAGCTAGATTATCAAGCCACTGTACCCTCCGCTCACCATGTTATCTGCCACTATTGTACTATTTTAAGACTATTATATTTGGCTGGCCAAGGTCATGTACACCAGGACATGCTTGAAATGATATTGGAGATCTGTGGGCTGTTGTATGTCCATATGTGAATTTGCGCCAGGTAGTTGTAGGTCTCTCTATGTCAGGCACAAAAACATCAAGGGACATGAGGTGGAAGAGAGGCCTTCACATGCTCAAACTTCTGTTCCTCCAAAAGGAAGCTCCACATTTTATATCGAGAAGTAAGCTCGATGGTTCTTCAGGAAGGAAGAGCCACTGTCTACACTCTGCTTCTCCCCTCCCACCATCAAACCCGGGTTTATAACACGCCCCTCCGTGTGTCTAAAGTAGCTTTTGGAGCAGGATGTCAGATCCCCCAGGGTATGAACAGGAAATAAAGCAAGAGGGAAGTCAGCAAGATGTTTTACATCTGTGTTTCCCCATAGAATGCGTGTAGATCAATAAATGGCAAGACGGACGACATCATCTCACACCAAAGCCCTCTGCGGTTGAATCCACAGTGAGCAAATGCCACTCCAGAAAAGAAAATCAGCTCCATACACACACCGGCACAGGACCCAAGTGTCTACACAGGGTCTTACAAAGAAAAGATTCTCAATTCCGCCAGAGGATTTTGCTGCCAGCTCTTCATCAATTCAATCATCATCTAAACTGGCAAGACCGCTTCAGTTCAGCCACCGGGAGATTCTCAGGCCAATATATACTCATTAAAGACGGATAAACGCTGGGCCTCGTTCCCGGGGGGAGAAAATGGTCTCTTTGTCTGTCACCATAGTGGTCCAATCCTGCAAACCGGGGACACAAAAGGGGGTGTGAATGGGTGTGGGGGGGTCACCGCCTCTTATCAGCGCTGTCCCCTGGAGGATACATTTACTGTGATTTCAAAATGGGATCTTAAGCTGAGTTAGGAGTTGAATCTACTAAAAGTGCTGGGATTGGAATATGGTGGGATGAATACAAGTTGCCTATGGGAGCAGCGGCCTTGTGAGGAGGGTCTCTCGTGCCTCCACCTGCTTCCTGATCTCCGTGAACTTCCTGTCCCGTTAGACCAAACCACATGGGACTGCTGCCACTGGCAAGACGGGTCTGCCATTTCCACAGCGTGTACACCAAGAAGACCAGGTACCCGCCCTATGGAAAACCCTGTGCATGTTCAGTGTGGAAGTCTGGAATGTGGTCTGGGGGGACCTGTTAGTGTAATGTGAAAGAAGTCCCCTTGAGGGGCGCTCAAGAGGCAACTGACTTCCTCTGGAGGCAAGGAGCGGTACACGTTACGCTGAGTGGCACCTCAGGACGGAGGAGACAAAGGGCAAGACAGATGAAGAGAACCCAGGCGGGAAGTTGGAGTGATGACAACCATTGTTGTGTTTGCCGTTTTTCTGGAAGCTGGTTCCATACAGGAATGATGGCCGAGATTTTGTATGCTTTCTCCTTTTCAACTCATCAGCAGAAAGATGAAATGCTGAGTTTGCCACTTCCGGTGCTGATTGCTCTCGGCGATAATTGGTCAACACGTTGGGTTGTAAACCTTTGATTGGTCCATGTATGATGGGCGGTTTTGAGTGACAGATCGGTACCTTTTTTATGAGCTGTCAGGGTACCACCCCCAACTCCAGCTCTCATTATCGGCATCAGTTCGGCGTTGGGCACCTCTGGCTGGACAGTGACCTTAAGGCCATCTATGTTTCTCTTTTTTTGGATTCGAGAAGGGTTGAGGGAGGGTTGGGGGCAGCATGTGTCATATTTAAAGACCTCAGGCTGGGGTCTCGGAGGCTGCCCGCGAGAATGCCTGTCATCAAGAAAGGCATTCAGAACCAGTGACTCCTTCCCCCTCCACTCTCTCGGCAGATTTACGCGGGCCGGTGCTGGTGCTTTCCCTCCGTCGCCCCCCACTCCTCCCCCACCCCCGGGGTGGGTCAGTGGCGGTCGTAGGCAGTGGTGGTGGCGGCCGGTCCTGCTCCTCGGGTGGCAGCACTGTAGTAGTAAGGAGACCCTGTGGAGGAAACAAGAAAAGAGCCCTGAAACTGTCAACCCCAACAAAACATAGCTAGGAGAGCAGACATCTTCCCTAGAAGTAACATCCGCTGATGTTTTTATCTCACTGCTGCTGATAGACAGTGGACAGGGATTATCCAGTTAGAAATCAGTACCATTTCCCATTCATTTACATTTTACACATTGTCCAAACCAAAATACTAGAGAAGCAAATAGCACATTGCAAAAATACATGTTGTCAAAGAGTAAACTAGGCATAAGTGCAGCTAGGATGAGCTTCCAGTGAATGCCCAAGTGTCAGCAGTATTGGAGTAGGAGCTTCAGAACATCTTCCAAATAAAGCAAGAACCTAATCGGACAACTATTCAATCAGCTGAATATAGCGCATTAATCCTATGGTAGAAAAGACAGACCATCAATGCAAGGATGGATCAGCCAGGATATTGTGTTATTCTCTGGGTCATGTTTCTGTGTCTTATGAGTAGAAGAAGTCCCTTGGACATCGACGAACTCCAGACCGTGTACCATCTGTGCCAGGGGAAGATAATGCTAAACTGGAAAGCTCTGGATAGACCCTTTCAATGCACATCAGCAGGGGCCACAATATGTGTATATAATCGGGACGCTCAAATTCATGCAACAGGGCAGTTATGGAAACACTCATGTGCACGAAGCCTCTATGCTGAAAAGCATAAATCCTGCAGTTAGGACATGAACAAAGGCTATTCACTGCATTACTGTCACGCCCACCTCACGTGACCGGCAATGATTGCCAGAAAAACTGAGGGAAACCACCGTATTTAAACCTTGCACTGACATTCGTCTGGTGCGAGGTATTGTAGTAATGTACGTACTGAGCGCTTTGACTATTCGTTGTCTCCCCAGTTATGTTCTGTCTTCCTGGCCCTGCCCGCTCCTTCCTTGACTCCTGCTTGCCCTCCTGCCCGTCCACCCTCCCCGTGACGCCCCTAGTGGATTTCCCCATGTTCGTCCCCCATGTCACCGGCGTGACCTACTGGCTTCTCGACCCTCGGCATCCCCTTACTCGACGACGACATCAGATCACGTTCTGGACTCTGGCTTCTGTTCCCTGGCAATGACTCGGATACGGCTCACGACCTCCCCTCTCTTAATCCCTAATAAACTTGGTTGCCTGAATTTGTTTCTGCGGATCTTTCTGGGCAGAACAGCATACCTCCCCTTTAACATGAATCTGCAAGACGTCCAGGACCAACTTCAGCAGGCGCAGGCTTAGATCTCGCATCTTACAGACGTAGTGAGACAACTGCAGCTTTCTGGAGCAGCTGCGGTACCGCTCCCTACCTCTCTCCCACGTTCAGTCGTACCGGTAGCCCTGCCAAACCGGTACGACAGGAACCCCGATCACTGCAAAGCCTTCTTAATGCAGTGCGGGTTATACATAGAACATCACCCGGACCAGTTCCCCTCCGATCAGGATCGCGTCCACTTTGTGATGTCCCTACTGTGCGGTAAGGCTCTTACCCGGGCGACCACTCTCTGGTCCGAGGATAGCCCTTTGTTGCACTCTTCTTGAGACTTCCAAATGGCTTTTAAGGAAGTTTTTGATCATCCGGCCATAGGGCGGAATGTCGGAGATCTGCTTTTGGATCTACGTCAGGGAAATCGCTCGGCGGCAGACTTCTCCTTAGAATTTCGATTTCAGGATGTCTTTAGTAAAGCGCAAGCCTATGGTCTACCACCTCATCGTCCATCCGATTGTGCCATTGATCTTGTAGAGGGTGCTGTTCCACCTCGTGGATGTCTTTTCTCCCTCTCTAGACCCGAAGAGGAGGCCATGAAAGCATATGTCCAGGAGTCAAAAACAGGGGATTATTCGCCACTCCACCTCCCCATTTGCTTCTGGGTTCTTTTTTGTGCCCAAGAAAGATGGAGGCTTGCGACCTTGCATAGATTATCGAGGGCTCAATAAGATCACCATAAAATGTAGAGAACCTCTTCCTCTTATCCCCTCAGCCTTGGAACAGCTTCGCTCAGCCCGGGTTTTTTCAAAACTACACCTGAGAAGTGCCTATAACCTCATTAGGATAAAGAAAGGAGATGAATGGAAGACAGCGTTTATCACTACTACGGGACAATATGAGTATCTAGTGATGCCTTACGGGCTTGCTAATAGTCCCTCTGTGTTCCAGTCCTTAATTAATAAAGTGTTTCGAGATATGTTGCATCATTGTGTGATTGCCTATATTGACAATATCTTGATTTATTCAGACACAGAGGACCAACACGTGGGGCATGTCAAACAGGTACTGCAAAGACTTCGAGAACATCAACTTTATGTAAAAGGTGAGAAATGTGAGTTTCATTGCAGCACGATAAAATTCCTCGGTTATGTCATCTCCACTGGAGGAGTGGCCATGGATCCAGACAAGATCTCGGCCGTTCGAGATTGGCCCCCACCCAAAACCCTCAAAGATCTTCAGAGGTTCTTTGGTTTTGCAAACTTCTATAGACGGTTCATCCAGAGTTTCAGCTCTGTAGCAGCTCGCCTCACGGACTTGATCCGAGGAGGGGCTAAGAAGCTGAAGTGGACCCCAGGAGCAACGCTTGCCTTCGAACATCTGAAGCAACGATTCTGTTCTTCTTCCATCCTACGACAACCTGACCCCCAGCTACCGTTCCAGGTAGAGGTGGATGCATCCGAGGTAGGCATTGGAGCAGTGCTCACCCAAGAGGATCCCGGGTCCGGTAAGCATCATCCGTGTGTGTTTCTATCAAAGAAACTGACCGACGCGGAACATAACTACGATAATCGGGAATTGTTAGCTATTAAGCAAGCTCTCGAGGAGTGGAGGCACTGGTTGGAAGGGGCACTGCACCCCTTCAAGGTGCTGACCGACCACCGCAATTTGCAGTATCTACGCGAGGCGAAACGACTGAATGCCCGACAGGCACGCTGGGCTCTGTTCTTTACCCGGTTTAACTTTCAGGTCACCTAACTCCCTGGGGCTAAGAATATCAAAGTGGATGCCCTTTCACGCTGCTTCCCGTCACGGAGGAATCCCAACCCAGTGTCTCGCATTCTACCCTCTTCTTGTTTCTTGAGTACAGTTACCTGGGACTTAGAGAAGCGCCTCCTGGAATATAATCGGAACTCTCCCCCACCTCCCAAATGTCCCCCAGAGCAGACCTTCATACCCTCCCAGCTGCGCAACAAAGTCCTTCAATGGGTGCATACCTCCTTGGGGTCTGGGCATCCTGGGGTCAAAGTCACTGTTCGCCTCCTTGAAAAGCATTACTGGTGGCCGGGGTGGCGCCAGGAGGCCGAGAGGTACGTGCTGTCTTGTCCGCTATGTGCCCAGAATAAGAGCATCACTGGCTCACTCTCGGGGCTCTTGAAGCCATTACCAGTTCCCAATCATCCTTGGTAACACATAGCGTTGGACTTCATTACAGACCTACCCCTCTCCAGAGGGAGCACTACCATTTTAACCCTTGTTGATCGCTTTTCGAAGATGTGCCGTCTAATGCCGCTACCCAAGCTACCATCCTCCTTAGAGCTAGCCGACCTATTGTTACAAGTCTTTCATTGTTATGGTTTACCTGAGGATATAGTCTCAAACCGGGGACCCCAGTTTACATCCAAGGTGTTCAGGGCCATGTGCTCCCAATTAAACATTTCGCTTAGTCTCTCCTCAGCCTACCACCCACAGTCGATTTGGTCAAACTGAGCGGACCAGCCAAGAGGTGGGAAAGATGCTCCGGATCATGTGCGGTTCACAACCCTGCAAGTGGTCTCGGTTTCTCCCTTGGGCGGAATATGCCCACAACTCTTTACCCCACTCAGTTACAGGTATGACCCCCTTTCAGCGTGTGCTTGGTTTTCAGCCTCCCATGTTCCCTTGGAACCCCACCCCTGCCGATGTTCCCACCCTGGATGACTGGTACCAACAAGTCAGAGAGGTGTGGGAGCAAACTCGTCGCCTCCTGGAACGTGGGGCCACGCGGATGAAATTTTACGGTGATCGCAAACGAAGAACTGGACCCCGTTTTCGGGAAGGGGATAAGGTCTGGTTAGCCACTAAGAATCTACGTCTTCCTGCAGGGCGTAAACTAGGTCCTAGGTTCATCGGCCCTTTTCAGATTACTGGTCAGGTAGGTCCTGTCACGTACTGTCTGCAACTCCCTCGGGTGTACCGAATAAATCCCACGTTTCATGTATCTTTGGTCAAGCCTGTCCACTACAGTCTTGCCCATCCGCCAGCTGTCACCCACAAGGACCCTGCACCTCTTCCCATGTTGGGTGACGAAGTGTATGCTGTACATGACCTATTGGATTCACGCCGCCGACAGGGCCAACTCCAATACCTGGTGGATTGGGAGGGGTTTGGCCCGAAGGAAAGAAGCTGGGTGCCCGCTAAGGACATCATGGACCCATCCCACATCCTCCAATTCCACAGGTCACATCCGGACCGCCCGGCCCCGAGATCTTGCGGCTGTCTCCCAACCCGTCCTCGGCCTCCAGGAGGTGGCTGTCCGGGGGGGGATTCTGTCATGCCCACCTCACGTGACCGGCAATGATTGCCAGAAAAACTGAGGGAAACCACCGTATTTAAACCTCGCATTGACATTCGTCTGGTGCGAGATATTGTAGTAATGTACTACTGGGCGCTTTGACTATTCGTTGTCTCCCCAGTTACGTTCTGTCTTCCTGGCCCTGCCCGCTCCTTCCTTGACTCCTGTCTGCCCTCCTGCCTGTCCACCCTCCCCATGACGCCCCTCGTGGATTTCCCCGTGTTCATCCCCTGTGTCACCGGCTTGACCTACTGGCTTCTCGACCCTCGACATCCCCTTACTCGACGATGACATCGGATCACGTTCTGGACTCTGGCTTCTGTTCCTTGGCAATGACTCGGATACGGCTCACGACCTCCCCTCTCTTAATCCCTAATAAACTTGGTTGCCTGAATTTGTTTCTGCGGATCTTTCTGGGCAGAACAATTACACTCAATCCTACAGTCGGGACAGGGACAAAGGCATTTCACTGCATTATATTCAACCCTGCAGTTGGGACATGGACAAAGGCGTTTCACTGCATTACACTTATGTGCACGAAGCCTCTATGCTGAAAAGCATAAATCCTGCAGTTAGGACATGAACAAAGGCCATTCACTGCATTACACTCAATCCTGCAGTTGGGACATGGACAAAGGCATTTTATTGCATTACACTCAATCCTGCAGTCGGGACAGGGACAAAGGCCTTTCACTGCATTATATTCAATCCTGCAGTTAGGACATGAACAAAGGCTTTCACTGCATTACACTGAATCCTGCAGTGGGGACATGGACAAAGGTCTTTCACTGCATTACACTCAATCCTGCAGTCGGAACATGGACAAAGGCCTTTCACTTCATTACACTCAATTCTGCAGTCGGAACATGAACAAAGGTCTTCCACTGCATTTTACTCAATCCTGCAGTTGGGACATGGAAAAAGGTGTTTCACTGCATTACACTCAATCCTGCAGTCGGGACATGGACAAAAGACTTTTCACTGCATTATACTCAATCCACTTCCAATTATACTCAATCACTTCCATTCACCTGAAGGAGGCGCTGTAGGTTATCAGTCAGAGGGTACAAACTACTTGGCAATCCAAATTGGTCCGAACTGGCCTTCCCAGCTAGGCCAACACAGATGAAGCATTTGTCCGTTGGGGGAGGGGGGGGATTTAGCAGGCCATTGATAGGGAACGTCCACTTGCGCGTGGGCTCTGAGATTTGAGGCACCTCTGTGATTTGCTTTCACATTCTGTGTCCGTGAACCAGGACCAAATAACACTGCATACTTCTGCAGTGGAGGGGGAGTGCTTTTGGCAGTGTGATCACTGTCAGATAAAATTAAAACCCTCTTTCACTTGTCCTGATCACCACGAGGGAAAAATAACAGTTTCCAAAATAAGGAATGAATCCCGATCAGAGCGTCAGCCTTAAGTGCTGATGAGCTGGTGAGATGAAACGTCTTTAAGGAGCCTGCTGGGCAGCCGCTGAGTCATTATTCTTCATTAGGGGGAGCCAGAACATGGAGGAAGGGATGGAGGGACCGGTGCATATGTGTGTGTCCCATCTGAGTGAGGAAAGATGTAGAAGACTGGTGTTTCGCTAAGCTAATGGGCTAATAAGGCCATAGCTGTGTATTTGCACAGACGCAGTTCCCTGTGCACACTCCGCTTTTACCCTGGCGGGGGGGGGGGGGTCACTACGGGGGCGAGGCCTAGCCATGAGAAATGAAGAGAAAGATGGCAGGGCCTACAGAAACGGAAAGGAGGGAGAAAGATGGAAGGAGGCGGAGAGAGAGAATCAGATTGAGGGGGGCATGAGTTGGAGAGTTGGGGATGTTGAGGCCGTGGTTTGGATGGTCTTCTGTGCCGTCATGGAGGACAGAAGGCTGACTGCCACAGCTAAATGCATCAGCGGACAGCAGCCAACAGTCTTCCTCAATGTCGGATCCCTCCCATCATGCTTTCTCTGTGACCATGGAGACTAGATGTCCAATTCCATTCCAGCATGCTAAGCCCTCCTCCTATCAATCTGCACAGACCAGCCAGGACATGTGGGGTTCATCACATGACTGTGACAAACACAGTAATGCTGTGAGACAGCTCAGATCCAATCAGAGCTGGACTCCCAGCTGAACTTAAAAGGCCACGCCTACTCATGGCTGCCCTCAACGCTGAGGTAACATTTATGCATCTCATTTGAATAATTTAAATAAGGCAAAATCTGTACTATAAACTTCCAGACTGAGGGTGAATCGATTGCCTGGCTTGGCGGTTAAGAATTATGAAAACGTAAACAGGCCCCTCAGGTAGGTCACGGGAGGCTCTATAGCCGGCGATTGGGGCCCAGCAGAAGCAGAAGACGGTGTGACTCCGTTTAGCTACGAGACCCCTCCCCCTTGCCCCCAGCGGCCCAGCGTTTCTGAAAGTGGCCTCCCCTTGTATTCCAGCCGCCCGCGGCGGAGTGAGCTCCCCACGTACCTTGCATTTGGCCCGACTGGCCGGCAAACAGCCCAGAGGTGCATCCGATCTCGGGGCCCAGGCGCGAGCCATAGTCTTGCTGGAACACTGAGGGGAGCAAACGACACTGGATGGGTCAGCGATATGGGGGGGGGGTCTTCATAGTCTCAATCCTGCCACACCCTCACCTAATCGGTAATACCACCTGAATGTCAAACACAGACTCTGTGTCCATATCTGTCTCCAAGCCAAGAGAATAAACTCTTCGTATAGAAATTCAAACTACTGCATGGGACGCTGAATGACCCAGCTGCTGCTCCCAGTGTCCACCTCGAATCTCAAATCACAAATCTTTCACTACAGTGACGAGAAACAAAATTAATCCCATTTGGAAACTTCTGGTATATTGTGAATACACAAGCTATAATAGATACCAAGATTTCTAAAGTGAATTAATTAATATCACAAACAATCTGTACAGAAATTATTCATATCCATTTCATACTGCATACTACAATTAGTTAAATTTATACTGCATACAGCAATTAGATAAATTCATGCTGCATACTGAAATTAGCTAAATCCATACTGCATACAGCAATTAGCTAAATTCACACTGCACACTGCAATTACCTAAATCCATACTGCATTCAGCAGTTAGCTAAATTCATGCTGCATAATGAAATCATCTAAATTCATACTGCATACAGCAGTTAACTGAATTCATACTGCCTACTGCAATTAGCTAAATTGAAACTGCATAACACAATTAGCTAAATTCATAGTATATGCAGTTAAGGTCAGAATAAATGTTGTAATAATTCAATAACTGCCCCACAAATGTGCATTTTTAAAAGGGAGTACAAACATATGTACAGAAATGCATGAATAACTTTGATGGTAGGGTTACTGTTTTGGCAGCGGGCTCGAGGCATTGAAACAAGCAAGATATATATGTATGTATATATATATATATATATATATATAAAATGTACAGGACAAATAAAGATACTACTTTTAACCAGATAGACTGACTGTTCATCTTAGGTTGCTTCTCAGTACGTGAGAGTTTTATTGACTTGTAACGTGTTGAACCAGAGGGTTGGACAGTGAGGACACACAAGAGACACGGACAGAGACACACATATAAGGCCATAAAGTCACACTAGCACCAGACAGTGGTTAAACTGTGACCACCAAACCCCCCTCTTCTGTTTGGGATGCAACTGGAGATGTTAACCACAGCAACACACTGTGTACAGTATAGACTAAGGTTCTTCTGTCAGCCTGTTTCAGCTCAGCTGTTTGTCTTACAGCTGGAATTTTGTCCATTTTGTTGAAGTCGAACCTGCGCTTGAGGAAATATTGGTGTGGATGTGACCCGAGGCAGAGAACTCCATGTAAATTTTGAACAGAAGTGCCTCTGTCCATTTCTGCTTAGGAACTCCTTCGTCACAAACATACTCAAAAACTTGTAACCTTTGAGGATCTGAATCTTTTTAGTATTTTGCTGAATCGAGTTTTTAAAAATGAACAGTCAGATGCTAGTTCAGGGAAAGATGTTAACATGTAAAAGTTCCCACTGCCTTCCGCTTCCTGGATTTCATCTACTAATTTCAGGACTATTTGAAGCACTGCAGATTACGGCTTGGCAAAAGGAGTGTGAAATTCAGCTGTACTCAAGCACAAGAAATGATGAGTAAGACTCTATGGAGAGTTTGTAAATGTAACCTAACCTGCAAAATTCTTAGATTATTCACAGTTTCACGTACTTTAAATTCATCCCAGATGCATGATATTGCCCTCATTGCTTACTCTGTTTACTAAAAATACAGCTTGTTGGTATTTAAGGAGTATGTTATAGGAGTATGTTATAGGAGTATGTTATAGGAGTATGTTATAGGAGTATGTTATCCTATCGGACTCTGTGGGGAGCCCTGTTTCCTCACACTGCCAGGGTTGTTTGCTTGAATCCCACCTCTGCTCTGTGTGTGTGGAGTTTGCATGTTCTCCCCGTGTCGTGTAGACTCCCTCTGGACGATGTGGTGTCTCTAAATTGCCCATAATGTGTGACTGTTTGTGGGAGCGTGTCCGTGCAGGTGTGTCCTGTGATGGGCTAGCATCTCTTTCCATGTGTATCCCTGCCTTATTTCCTGAGTATTCTGGGATTGCCCCCAAGCCTCCTAGCAATCCTATAGCGATGGAGCGGCTGGAAGATGGATGGATAGGTATAATTCTACCAAACGTAAATCGACAAAGACTGATAGAAACACCGCCCCCTAGCTGCAGGTCAGTGGTGGATCGTCACAGAGCTGCACATTTTGCTGATGTTGGTTATCAGGCACCAAATAAACACAAATGCGACCAAACAAATATGGCAAAGTGATGGAACACACAGGAGTATAAGCGGGACAGAGGGTCCGAATCTTATATGTCAACCTGCCACTGACCTTCCTGTATGTGCCACATGCTGGAAAGCTGTCGTACATCGACTAACAGAGAGGGGGCGCTGTGCAGGCCACTCACACCTGGAGGCGGCACGGGGGGACGACGACGCCGTGACTCACCTAACAAGCTGGGGTTGGTGAATCTCCAGGATTCGTTGTAGGTGGAGTACTGCGTATGGGAGTAGGGACTACCGGAAAAGTCACTGCCTGCAAGAGAGCGGAGAGCAAAACGGCGCGTTAAAAAAAGCCTTTGCTGGCGTCGCGCACGGGCGCCCGCTGAGCCGCTCGGGCCGCCAGGGCGCTCACTGCAATGGCGGGCAAATCAAGCCTCTTAGACAGCTATGTAAATGTACCACGCGCCTCCTTCCCTGGGCTCCCCCGCGCCTCCTTTGACGTCTCTCCAGTGAGGGTGGCAAATCTTGCCAGGGCCTCTCAAGGCCTCCCTGTTCACCTCATCACCAGCTCCCCTCCCTCTCTCCATCTCTTTCTCTCTTCTCTCTCTCTTTCTTCATCCCTCTATCTCTCCATCTCTCTCCCTCCATCTTTCTCCTTCCCTCTATCTCTCATCTCTCTCCCTCCATCTCTCACCCCTGTCTCTCCATCTCTCTCCCTCCCCCTATCTTTCATCTTTCTCCCTCCCTGTCTTCATCCCTCTTTCACCGTATCTTTCTCCCTCCCTTTGTCTCTCCCCCCATTCTCCCTTCCTCTCTCATCTTTCTCGCTCCCTGTCTTCCATCTCTCTTTCACCCTCCCTCTCTTTCTCTTCCTCCCTCTCTCTCCCTCATTCTCCCTGCCTCTCTCTCATCTCTCTCCCTCAACCTCCCTCCCTTTGTCTCTTTCTCCTTCCCTCTCTATCATCTCTCTCCCTCCCTCTTTCCCTTTCTCCCTCCCTGCCTCTGTCTCTCCATCTCTTTCTCCCTCCCTCTGCTTCTTCATCTCTCTCCCTTCATCATATCTTTCTCCCTCCCTAGCTCTGTCTCTCCATATCTCTCTTCTTCCTGGCTCTCCCTATCTTCCTCCATCTCTATCTTGTTGTCTCGCTCCCTCTTGTTCCCTCTCTTCTTCCCTCCCTCTCTCTCTCTTCCTCTCCAGGGAGCTCTTTCCCTTGGCTGACAGTCTCGGGCCCCCCAGCCCTCTCCTGTGCCCCCCACCCCCGTCTGTTCTGCCTGAGTGCTCCCATGCACCCCCGGTGTCAACCCCCCGCAGCAGCCGGAGGAGAGGAACGAGGGATGCGGTGCTGGG
>JAODJU010000014.1:3506244-3520319 GCA_026776725.1 Gnathonemus echidnorhynchus
ATGGAAGACCCCCCCCCCCCCCCCCAGCAGTAACGTTATACACCAAAGGTCGCAGCTTCTGCAACAAGCGTCCTCTTGCTTAAAGATAAAAATGTAACAATTCCCTGCACGGCATTATTTGACTTTTTCTGCTATAATGTAGTGATACTTTAGTAATTGTTCTAATTTGTTTAAATTTTATACGGACATTTCTGAAAAGCAGTTGCAAATTACAAATGACAATAGCCATTATTATTATTATTATTGATAATAATAATAATTTTATAATAAGAAGAATAATTATAATAATTGCTTCATAAAGAGGTAGCAGCACACTTACTATGCATCGCAGCGAACGGGTCGTGTTTGCAATGTATTTCCATGGAAAAGGTCTTATAGCCAGAGCAGCTGGCTGGTCGGTGTGACAGAAACTCCCTCCGCCGGAAAACGTGCAGTGACGCCTCGGCAGAGAAACAAGGGCAAGTGAATCCGCACAAAAATATACTCAACTGTGTGGAAAGCCAGTCCTCGCCGGCGCGTGTCCTTTACACTCCCGGCGAAGTAAGACTGATAATTAAGTGAAAATCCTTGAGTCTTTAAAAATATATATATATATATATATATGCAATATATTTGTGTGTGTATATATATCGTAAAAGTAAAGATTTTGGTAGTCAAAAATGTCCAATAATAATTTCTTAAGATTGGCAGGATAAAAGTTGTCACGTTCTTAAAATTAAGATGAAACTGGAATGAACGGAGATAATTTTGTTGACTTATTGTAAAATTGCAGATTCCTCAGAAGGCAGGGTGCTCTGCTTCACCGTAGTTCGCTGAATGATGTGGTACTCTGTATAACAGCCCGGTTATTTGTTTATTTTATTATATTTTTTTAAGAAAGCCTTTGGGGGGAAAAAATACGTCTCCTATTTTGATTCTTGTTCATTTTGTAGAAATGTCCGTGGTTCAGTTTCTCTATTATTATTCAAAGCTATAATATATGAATAATTTATTTTTTCTTTCTTTGCAGCCTCTGTCTGATCTGTGGAAAGTGACCTGCAAACTATGACCGTGAATCTTAAAAAAAAAATAGGACGGCGACGTCCGAGTTGCGATCTCTTTCTTACACGACCATCGCTTTCACGTCAGGTTTTGATGAAGCCACGGCAGTCGTTAGCAATCCACTTCGTCAACGCAGAGAAGTCTTACTTCAGATGCTTCAGTGTTATCGTCGATAACGGCATGGATTCCAAAGTACAGCAAGAAAAGTATTTATATATTGATTTGTGGAAGTACATTCAAAGCTTGGAAACTAATAAAAAATACATTGATGCAAAACATCCACAAAAATGAAAAAGATGGGCCTATCAATCCAAAGATGACCGTCAAGTGTTTTGAGAAGAACTTTGGAAGAACTGGTTTCCGTCTGATGAAGTTGTGCTCGTTTGCGGTTTTATAATGCGAATGTAATCCAAGGTAAACCGGCTTCACTGTCTTTACTACTGGAATTTCTTCATGCACCTTGGAGAGCCTGTAAAAAAACGCGGTCTTTATTGTTCTTCGTGTAAATATTTCTGCTGTTCCCGCGGTGAGGCACGAGCGCGCCGAAGTCACGGTGTGGCTGCGCCTCCGGGCAAATCCACAGCCATAGTGCGCGCTGCGCGTTTCAGGACCCGCATCCGTGTGGACAGCGCCGCAGGCTCGGCCCCGAAACCCCACCATTCTGCTTCGGATACTCTGTCACTCAAACTCGCAGCGCCAATCACAGACAGCGCTCTTCAATGATAACCAATCGTAGAGATGGAGCAATTTTGTAGGCGGGGTCGAAGTTCATTGGCGGTAGGAAGTTAAGAGGGCGAGGCTAGAAATTGTTCTTAGGCGAATGAAAGCCCTCGGAAGGTACCGGTGCTGGAGTGAATTGTCTTATTTTTAATTTTGGGCAAAAAATCTGATACGCCCTTGTCTCTCCGTTTATGTTTAATATATTACCTATACATATTCAATTGTTCTTTAGCGTATTCGTGTTTTTTTAAAGTAAGCGTAGGTAAAAAAAAAAAGTCGCAGAAAAATGAAATAACGGTGAATCCTGCTGAATTCTGAACTGTTTCACCATTTTGTTAAAATTCCTCAACGGAATATTAAAATGACAAACCAATGTATGTCCATATAAGGCTAAATTTGACGGGAGATTTTTGAACCACGTTATTGTTTGTAATAGATTTAAATAGTGGCGAGAGTTTAAAATAATCACACGCACTTAGCAAAACCTTCCGTTTTTGGCCTACCATACTGCATATGATATATTTTATGTAACGATTTAAGTTTTATTGAATTACCATCACCATTAGCTGCACAAAAGTATTTAGCTGAAATTATTATGCCTGTTATCTATTGTTAAAGGTCGTTTTTGCTCAATTTTACACTAAATTTTGTTTATAGTGCCTTAAATGAAGCTTTTTGTATTTGTTGTGCACATTTTCTGTTGCTGGGCGACTTAGACAAAAAATGGTCAGTTCCTTCATTATTAAGCAAATACCATTTTGTTGATTTCACCAAACATACCGTGCTTTTTGCTTGTGATACTAAAATCGATGGCATATAATGGGACTATGGGCAAAAAATCTACTAAAATCCAAAAACATTTATAAAACGTATACAGGGTTTGTACTAATTACTACAAGGTATACAGCTTATAAATTTAGCTTAGATTATTTCAGATCAACCTTCTTTTTTTTCAGTCCATAGTATTTCACGTAATTTAAAAATCTACTACCACGCTTTTGCGCTTGTTTTCGTTTCGATTGATGTTTCGGAGTGTAGAGCGTTTTGTGTGAATGCGTTTGAAGAAAAGCGAGCGCAGCATTTAACTAAGCCACTGAGGTTATGTTAAAATACTTACAAATCGAGCTATAAAGTATTTCACTGTGCTTTGGTCCAAAATTCTTGTAGAAATAGGGCAACCTTCCATTCACAAATTTTACGCATCTTGTCGAAATGTTTGCGCATAACGGTAACATCATGCGTAACGGTAACAACGAATATTTTCACAGGGACGACTATCTAAATTTCTTTACGTATTTACTGAAATGTACACACAAGACTCAATTTTGACCACGAGGGGGCGTAGGTGGTCAGATTCGACCAAGTCAGACACACGTCGACAAACATCGGTGAGCTTTTAATGGGGGAAAGGTATTTAAATTGGGAGAAATTTCATGATTGGCAAAGGGGGGAAAGAAAATAATTTAAAACCCCCTAAAGGAATTAACATTTACGCGTTGTTTGCCGGGTTTTCCATGTTTCTCTTTAACGTTTCTTATATAATTACCCGCTAAAAATGATACCAGCACATCCTTTAACAGACCCCCCAAGAGAACGCGCGGCAGAAACAGGAAGGACGTCTGAAGGTCTAGCCGGTGTGAACAGATATATACAAGGATTTACAACGGAGGAAGCGTCCGAAATATCTTTGTTTTTAACGGAAGGCGGATTGAGTCCCCGTCGCACAACCACGCGTTAATAAAAATTAATCTGCCATGATGCAGGTTTCTTAATGTCCACAAAAAGGGCTGCAGTTTAAAATTCGTAAAAATATCCATAAATAAGGACGTTTTGGCCACCAGGTTACACAAACAAAATAATTGGGCTGTTTAAAATATTTTGACAATAGCTCCTTAGATTTTTGGTATGTAAAAGCAAATAATACCAAAAATAATTCATATTGAATTGAAATAATAGGCTATATGTATAATATAGAGTTATACTATTATATTATATTGTGACTGTATTAATGTGTAATGTGAAATATTTGATATGCTTATTGAGACAAATTAGGCAAAATATATGAAACAGATCAAATTTGGAGACGGAAAATATTTCGCTATATTATCAAGCGCGTTCCAGTTCTCATTTAACGACACAAACTTACCAGTTCCTGTATTTCCCAATTATTCATCGCGCAGGAAATAAATCGAAATAAATCGTCATTTACAGGCAATGAAATATACAGCCAAGAGAACAAACAGAAAAGATCAAATGCATAGGGTCGTATGTTACTCAGTCTACGGCGTTTGTTCTCGCGGCTTATTTGTAACTTAACCAAGAGGCCCGAATGGAACACCATAGGATCTATGAGATCGATAGACCCTCCTCTCATCTCGTATTTCTCGTCTCCTTTGTTGCGTTTGGAAATATTACATTTTAGGACAATAATAGCGCCGTCGTTCCTTAGCAATACCGAATCTGGGTTCACCCAGGTCGGCAAAGACAATAAGAAACTAATAGCGCATATAAACACTTCGGCAAGATTTTTATTACACGCCCACTGGCTGTAAACATAATGAGAACATCATATCGCTTAAGTTCGAATTAATTCTTAAATGATAAATAAATAAATAAATAAAATACTAACTAGTCATATTCAGAATTTGGTTTTTTTCACTGTTTGATCCTGACTTGCAGCTCTAATTAAAATACACAGACCACGTAACTGTTCCGTGATTCCAAATAATCTTCAATATTTTTATGCAATGACATTAGCAAATTTAATTAAAATCAAAAAAACGGAAAATATTTTCCATTCCAGGCCTCCCCAGACAAAAGGCGGGCTTTTATTTACAGATAGAGAGAGATTTTCTTCTATTTTGTTGTTAAACCCAGTCAAGTTTGCTTATGATTTTTTTTCTTCTTTTTTTTGGTGCGGATTTCACTTGCCCACCAAATTGCGACAGAATAGCGCTTCCACTGGAGAGTGCGGGTAGCGGCCCAGCGCGCCTGTCCAAGCGGAGATGGAAAGCAAACAATCCCAAGCGTTATTTCACGGGTCACGGAAGGCAGGGGTGGGCCTCTTGAGGAGACAGTGCAGGGCATATGTACACTCTGCATCCACTCGGCCCGATCAAGCATGTGTGCTCTGGTCATCGCGGCTCGACAACGGCAAACTTTCTACGACAAGAAAATTTCTTAGATTTCCCAACAAACAGCTATGAAACCACTGCTCTCACGTGGACTACCAGAGAGTCGATTATCAGTAACAGCCTTAATAAGCAGTAGTCCTACTACTGCATATTATTCCAAGAGAATATTTCGCAGAATTGCCATCCGTTTAGCCGTTTGTTTATAAGCAATGGCAATGTTGCTCTACTTTCATGCTTTCAGAAAATAGTCCTGATTAAACTGATCCTTCCAAATCACGTTTTACGGTGAGATAAACCCCCAAGTATTACGGGTAATGTGTTGCACTATATTTCATGTGTCCCAATATGTTTGTATTTTTGCTGAGTTATTTTAACATAAATTTCAGCAAGATTCTATGCAGTATTATGTCTCCTGTAAATCTTTTTTGTGACAGTGACAGTAAAACATTGAGGAAAACGCGACAGAAAACACAAGAATTATGTTATAAATAACGTGACACAGTGTGGTCTTAGCTAAAATATTTTTCACAATAAAGACTTTCGAAGTTCGAGGTTTGAAACAATCGGGGCTCATTTCAGAATAATGAAATTATATTAAATTAATTTAAAAGTCCGATTAGATCAAGAAATTGACTTCAATTTGCCACTGACGCGTGACATTTTATCTGCATTGTATCTTTTGCAAGCTTAGCATTAGGAGACGTCAGCTATGCATTTTCCGTCACCGTACTAACAGCTAAGCTCAGTGGTGGGTATTTATGTACTTTAATTAAAAACGCCGCCACTCTTTCATTGCACGGGGTCCCACTCGACTGGAAAACAGACACACGAACCTGTTGCATCACACATGTCCCTTAATATTATATTTTACAAATTTACCGCATTGCTTAATGCGAATGGACACGCGTATAAACACGTGTGTGACTTCAGAAGGCCACTAATAACTGAAAAAAAATGCGTGATAGGTGTTTAAAATGCTAGAGATAATTTGCCCATTGGTAACATTTCTATTTGTAACGTATCCATTGTGTTTTCTTAAAATATTAGCTATTTTTTGTCTACGATGCCAGATATCACAAAATGAGAAGTCAATCAATAGCATGGCCGCTCCGGTGGGCGTGTTCAGTCATACCGGTATATGTATGTGAAGTCAGACAGGTTAGCGTGTCCTGTTCGCTCATTTTAGTAGAAAACAGCCACGAGTCGTCCTGTGCTACCAAAAATCGTATTTCGAACAAATAGCGAATAAGATGCTGATAACACATAAGATGCTGATAACAAAATGACCTTGAAAGGGTTAAAATCCTGTCCTGTCCAAACAAATGAAACACGATTACTAAGTATGTTTTTCTATGTGTTAGTCCTTAACAAATAGAAATGATTTTATGTGTCTAAATGTACACCACTTTCACGTGGCGTACAGTAAAATGTACAGCATCAGTTATTCTCAACTAAACAACCCTTTATGTTATATGCAAAAAAAAAAATAAAAAATAAAAAAAAACACAACCGCTTTTTCCTGGTAACTAAAATTCGGCTACCGACTCTAACAACTCGGCATTATCATTGTCCGGAAAAATTTTCAGCGAATCAAAACTGCGCACATATTAAGGAGGTACGATCCAAATACAGCGCAGATCAGCCAAAAGCAGTCATCTTAATCTCATCGATGTGTAAGCCTGCATCATATCACACTTAAAAGTCGCCGATAATGCGTAGAATGGAAAGTATTTAAATGACACAGCAACCTCTGCGCAGGCCTAGGCGCAGTCATGCCGCCCGTGCTGGGGCCCGACTGGCTGTGTATGGGAGCCCGTCTGGTTGGCCATCGCGACGCTGCCCCCCTCTACCTCTCCGCCTTCTGAGTCTCCCTGACATCAGATTACAAACACCAATACATTAACTTCAAATACATAAAATAAATAACTAATGCATATTTAAAACTACACTGGGCTCCATACGATTTCAAAGGACGAAAACACGTGATATAATATTGGGGGGAAAAAAGGAAATAATACCAGAACCAAATACACGATGATATATAACACCGAACTGTAGACATAAACTTATTTAACTTATATCTACAAGGCGAATGACCCTCCTTCACCTGAGAACATCTCCTGTGTCTCTTGTATCCGCCTTTTCTTGACATTATATATATGATATATATGTAAGAGGTGCTGTTGTATTCACCTTCTTGGCGCGCAGATTTCCGAAGAGGATGCGGCCCGGCCAAACTGTTGCTCGCTTGGTTAAAACATCTGTCGTATTTCTGGTTATCCGACGGTTATATCGAAGTAGAATGGGCACATCGGGTTCCTACCTGATCTCCCGGTCCTATGCGATTGATGTTTTTGGTCAAAATTCATGCTGGTGAGCGAGAGTAGAAGAGATGGGAAATTTTGTTTAAAAAAAAAAAAAAAAAAAAAAAAAAAAGACAATAAACTTTCCCCCTCTTTTCTATTGAATCAGTGGCCTTTGGCGAGTTGCAGGTTGAAATTATTCGGCTCTTCCGCTCCCTGTCGCGCTGTTGCGGTTGATCGCTGGGCTGAAACTAAACGTTTTAGGTGGAAAAAGGACTGAGAAGGAACCGTGAAATCATTAAAAGACTAAAGAACTGCTCGCAATGTGCGCTCATGTCCTCTACCCCAACAACATCGCATGCCTCCTCTAGGCACGGCCTTGGTCCCCACGGTCTGACATCTGCTACAAAGTTCCTCTTTACTAAACTTTTTCTCCTTCCCTTAAGATGTCTTCCTCCACGGCACATTGCCGAAGAAGAGAAAGTAGACGCAGGTGTCACCATAGATGCTGTTTACCAGTTTTTTTTCAACTGTTAATCGTGAGTTTCTGCGGTCGACTTTTAAAATATACATCCGATCAAATGTGTTAGGTCGCTGGATGTTTTCGCCCTTAAATGATTTGAGGTTCTCGAATAAGAAACGAAAGCAGTGCCGCCACTAAAAAGATATTGCAACTTGACGAGCTCAGCTAACTAGTCAACTAGTGATACTTTTGTAATCGGAAAGGTATTTAATCTGTTTCAGTAAAACAGTATACATGACACGTAATACATCACTTCTTCCAAAGGCCTTATACCTTGCATCAACTTTCAAAGATTTATGGCAGGGTCACGCGACTCCTGTCAGCCATTTTTTTCTGTGAAATAGGCTGCGTCTTAAAGTTGAAAAACTTACATTGATTATGGTCGAATGTTAATAATATAACCTATAACTAATAATGTTCATAACAGGAAATGAATGAGTGCGGAGTTCATAGCTCTGCGGTGCCTAAGTAGTTGAGAACAATGGAGCGACACAATTGATTGTTGTGGATTGATTGTTATGTGTCGGTCCGCCCGACCTGACCCTCAGATATCTGTGCATGTCCTATGACCGTGGGGAACAAAGAAATTGCATTTATGGCCGTCATCAAGTTTGCTAATAGACAATTGCCGCGGCATACTCTTTCTTGCACTCCGAAGTATAGCTTAACTAGTATCCCACTGGAGTTCAGAAAAGTCCCGATTTATTCTATATATTCGACTTTTTAAATTATTATTATTATCATTATTATTATTATTTAGCGTAGATCGCTAATGTCAATTGACTGACATTCGACAAAACGCCGTTCCAAAGTAATCAACTGAAAATTAAAAAATATAAATATAGCCATCAAATGAGAGCATTTTAATGGCCTTCATGGGAGCGAAATTTTACATCAGAACATGTAATTATACACATCAATGTGTTTCAGGATATTTACATAGGCACGCATTTGTCAAGATGTCACATATGTCAGAAGTATTACACTAGCAATTTATTTTAAATATATCTATTACATGCAGACCCAAGGTATGCTGGAGCATAAGGCACATTTTCTAAACACACCGCACACATCTCAGCCGTTTAGCCGTGAACTTTTCATTTCAGCGGCATAGCCGTGTATTTCAGGAAAGTTAAAAAAGTGTCATTATCACTTTTGAGTCCACGCGGATATTACGTATTCTGCGCAGAGTCGAATAATTTTGGATTTGCATGATCTCGTGCCGGTCCCATTTTACAAGTCAATGCCACTTCAGTCCTTCACAAGAGAGGGCTTATATGTCCCAGGGACCAAAACATCAAAGCAATGTTAAACTGTGACCTTGTCTCTCAGTTAGACCGTCAATACAGCAGCCTATTGGTGCAAACAAAACCAAATTTGAACGCCGGCGTATTTTACTCCTTCCTGCTACAATTTGTATCTGCATCTGGGGGGCCTCGCGGCAAACTCTAATCCTGTCATATGACGCTTGCACCTTGCATCAGTAAGAAGAAATCCATCTACACGGAATATGGTTATAAAATATAAAATTCCCCGGGGTCTGTAAATCTGAAGTACATGGTTTTAAACGTAGAAATAATTACACTTGTGCCTGAAGCGCATGGCTTATCCACTTCGTAAGCTACAATAGCACGCGCGTTAACATTTCCACATTAAAGGATCTCCTTGTTACGACCTGCGTTATATCACTTTAACGTAAACCCCAAGCAGACACCTTTGTATTGGTCTTCCCGTCGTCTTTGCTAGTATTTTGAAAATTAATTAAAATCCCGTCCTCAGCGTAAACAGCCGAGAGGTGTGTGCTGATGCTGTTTAATACATCCGAGTGGTTGAGTCAAACCGATTAATCAACAGTCAGCTTTAATCAGGCAAATGTGGTGCGACCGGGTAGTTCAGCGTATAATATATTTAATTGAATGTAAGTTTATTGAAAACCGAAATTGTGCATTTCAAATTAGTAACTCGAATTTTCCAAACCCTCTATACACAAAGCTAAGGAACTGCACAGAACGACCTAATGTTTTATTCAATGAAATGCGCGTCCATATGAAGACTTAAGTACATATTTTATTCTGAATTCTATTTGCCTTATCAAAAAAAAAGTATTTTCCTTGGTGTATTTGATGAATAATCATTTCTAAAGGTAAGCATGGCTACTGATGCTATAATGACCTGTTAGGCTACTTTTCCAAAGGATTTTTTTTTTACATGCAGCTATATAAATGCATGTACTACTCAAATCGAAATGTAATTCATAAATTCATTTCTAATGACTATATACTGAGGTGACTAAAAGTCCTCCACCTAAAACAAACATACATTTTGTCTTTAAAATATACTTAATTTAAATTTATGAGAAAAGTGAAGGTACTATTTCTACATCAAACGAGCATGTGTCGTATACTTATATTGCAACTTAAGTTGTTTCATATAGCCTATTCACAGAAAAAAGTAATATTTTTAAAGGGCGTTGACCGCTAGCCTATATAACTCAGGATTCGAACTAATTCCGCCGCATAGCGTTTTGTCAGCAGCCAATGACACCATGGTAAAGTATTGATACTCAGCGTAGTATGATACGTAAAATTCCGTCTACAAATAGTTTTTAATGATGCTTCTCTGTGATTTCACGCGTGTCTTTATGCCCGATATGTTAAATAACACATTGGAAGTTATAATAAAATCAACAAACGAATCAAAGAACATACAGAAAACAAGCAGATTGTTGATTTTTGAAAGCTACGCCGAAAATGAAAGGTTAATATCTATTAGCTATAAGCTATTAGGCCGAAATCAGATGTTGTCTGATAGAAATTGAACTTTTACAATAAAACTGAATATGATTAAAGTTCACTGGGTCTTTAATAAAAATCGATGCTTAACGCTCGATCATTTTATTACTGTCTTTCAGTTGAGTGGCTCCTAAAATATTCGATTTAAAAATCAATACTAAGCATCCAGTGAATTCCATCAGTCCTTCATATCGTAGCCAATACATAATGGAACGTAAATGTGATTTTTAGTAATTATTCAATTAAGGCCACACACATCAGACGCTAAACTTGGCAGATTTGCAGTGACCCCTTTTCCAGCGAATGTTAGCTTGCAATCCCAAACCCTTTCCTTAACATCCTTGTTCCTTAACAAACTTATTGGCCTTAGTTACGCAGTTTCATGCTTCCTTTATCAGGTATGACTGTTTTAAAATAGCCAGTGCCGTCTATAATCGGGCTACAATTTTAAAAACAAGATTCTCGCAAATGAAGCCAGTGCGCGCTCCAAGGACCCACTTAGGGGTAAAAACAGTGACGCCCCGTGACATGGACAACTAGACATAATTAGTTTAGTTAATTCCGTCCGCAATCACGTGGAATGCAGAGGGGAAAACAAATTACTTTAATTCGTTTGTAAAACTGCGTCAGCTATATATGAGATAAATGTTTAATAATGCAAACTCGCGGAAGGAGTGTCCTACTTTGATTTGCTATTTAAGAAATTGGTTTTACGAGATCTACAATACACACTGTATTCTTTTCTGAATTTGTAATCTTTTTAAAGGTTAGGGCAGCGATCGCTAACAACAGTGTTATCTAATCATCACGTACATCCTTCTGCTAGGAAAACAGCATAAAATACGGTACAAATCTAACATTAGATGAAGAAAACGTAGGCCTATCTACGTAAGGGTAAGCAGCGGTAGCTGAAATATTGAAATAAACATCGTTGGCTTTGTCAGTACTGTTAATGAGAACGGCTTGCTCTCCTGGGTTATTTTGCTGTCACCTAAAACCGAAAAGTGGCTTACAGCAGGATTAATGCGTAATATTATTTACCTAATTTGTATTTAGGTAACAACACAGATTCCAAAATATGTATGATTCGAATTTTTGGTACCATGTAATCTGATGTTTATTGTAATTCAGTGAGTATAACTGAGCGTTTGATAGTGGTTTTGGTCTTTCCTCATAAATGTTTTAGGCTGGGAGATTTCCTCAAATGAGTTCTGTGAGGACCCCTCGCTGGTCATGTGGAACTGGAAATAATTACACGAAAAGCGAGACACCACAACAAAAGAAGCCAATTAGTCACAACAAGCAAACAAACAAATAAAGGGTGAACGATGTAGAAAAGCTTTAATCACGTTCACCGAAAAAGCGCGACCCATCGTTCCTTAACTGCACTTTAAAAAAAGGCAAAGTCGTTTGAAGAAAAATAAAGTTTCCGGGATGGCGTGTGTCGCTTTTTCGGTGCCCCCGCGGTTAAATTAACACGATTAAAATTAAGCATGTTAGCTTTGATTGTGTGAGCAAATTCATGCAAAGATAATGATGCCATTATCTTTTATTTATAAAAAATAAATAAAGCGTATTCAAATGTCCGTTCATTTGTATTGTTGACTTTTCAGAATAGATAGGCCTATAAACGAAGCTGAGGAAAATCTATTAAAAGTATGCATATAAAGTTAAATGCACTATACCTAAGGCGTATTTGGTGGGTCCATTTAAATTTCGCGTTGTGACTCCACAGACCCCCTCGACAGCGTCCTGTATATACAATAAAGTTTACTTTCTACGCATCAAAACCGTCGTACTTTTAAAAATGTAAGTATTTTATAGATATGTAGGATAAAATACATAGGCCCGTATTTCAATTTTTTAATCCCCTTTGGTATACTGTATAACTTGGAAACCAACACAGTGATACAATAATATATGAGATTGACATTTATTTGCAAAATCACATTAACACGGCAGATTTCATATTGCCTGTGTCCTGGCAGCCTAATTAAACAAACGACAGCACGATTATCCTAATATGAGCGGTACACTCTTACGGGCGCCTTTAAAGCTCTTTAGAACTATCTGGACGCTTAAACTGGGATTTTAATATTTAAACAGATATTGAATGACTAAGGGATTTTTTTCCACAGACGATTTAATTCATAAAAGAAATACGTTGCGGTGATTACATTGAATAGTCCCTTTATTTGCTTCCCATGACGAAAAATGAAGGACACGTGGGACTCGGCGGGAGACGGTCAGCAAGAACAAGTCCGCATGTACCTGGTCGATATGAAGAGAGCCGCTATATAAGCAGCATTCGTCAGGGGACCTCTGTTCAGGCTTAGTAGCCTAGGATGTGAGAAACACAGACTGCGTTATTCTTGGAAATAGGCCTACAGCGGCGTTATTTAAAAAAAAAAAAAAAACTAATACAGCGGTGATTACGTTATGTTAGCATTTTCCTTAAATATTAAACACACACATATGTCTGCGTGTTATATACAGTATTCAAATTGTATTTTTGTTTCCAAAATCAAAAGACGATAAAAATATACATAACGTTGCGTTTTGTTCTGGACAGGAAAATTGATCTCAATTCGGTAACCGGTCACATGTAAGAACTGAACCATGATTTTTAGTTGGAGGGATGGATGGATGGATAAATTCAGAATGAATCTGATCCTTTTTTGAGAATATAATTTGACTTTTAAATTTCTTCCCAAATATTTTTTTTTCTATAGTACGATACCGAACGTTACGCTACTGCGTAGTCCTGCTTGGCAGTCTGTACTCGAATTAACGAGACTTCACAGTGAAACGTAAGTTTATTCCTGTGCTATACAGCTGATACAAATTTTAAAGCAGGTTCTAACCAGCATTGTGAGAACCTTCCAAGTCACATACTAATGGCTGTGTTACAGTAGCCCTGGTTCGGACCGTCTCTATGTGGGCAGCTGTGCATAGGCGTATGGTTCGAGATATTTAAGGTTCATGGGGTAGGTTATGCAGCACTATATTTTACACCTGAAGCCGGCAGTGATGTTAAAGTCTTTTCCCGATGCAATCGTCTTTTCCAGACCGTTTTAAAATGAAAACACAGCTCATTCTAAGCAGGCTTGGCAGTCCTGATTTGGGTCTCTGATCCACTGGGTCCATTTGCCCTGATCCCCTGACTGGGCCTCAGCTTGCTCTGTAGCCGCACTCGTCTGGGCACGTCGACCTGGAGCGAAGCGGCTACTGCTGGGTGGGATCGTGCCCGGGCAGTGCGTTGGGTGGTGCAGTGAACCAGATGCTGGGTGGGATCGTGCCCGGGCAGTGCGTTGGGTGGTGCAGTGAACCAGCTGCTGGGTGGGATCGTGCCCGGGCAGTGCGTTGGGTGGTGCAGTGAACCAACTGTTGGGTGGGAATGTGCCCGGGCAGTGCGTTGGGTGGTGCAGTGAACCAGGTGCTGGGTGGGATTGTGCCCGGGCAGTGCGTTGGGTGGTGCAGTGAACCAGGTGCTTGGTGGGACTGTGCCCGGGCAGTGCGTTGGGTGGTGCAGTGAACCAGCTGCTGGGTGGGATTGTGCCTT
>JAODJU010000014.1:3559291-3569973 GCA_026776725.1 Gnathonemus echidnorhynchus
CTTTCCAGTTCATGACCCCATTAACGCCCCCCCTACCCCTTCGCCCCGCCCCGGTATAACCCCCTCTCACCCCTAATCCACCCTTTGTTTCTCCCTAATCCCGACTCTTCCACTGACCTCCCCGTACCTGTGAACACTTAGAGTGTGCCGTGGGGTGGTATTCAGCAGGTCAGGGACCCATCGTCACCCTTATCGCCATGGCAACAGTGCCCCTATTTTGGGATGTCCCTGGACCATCATGCAACAGATGCCCTGCCCAGGTCAAATATCAGGAGCCATGTGTGTCTAAGAGGGGTGGTTACTCAACCTGGAACCTCGGGGCAAATAACAGGTTGTTCCCATCAAGTTTTATCACAGTTTTAGCTAAAGACAGTGACATTTTTCTTTGTCAAACACTCCCCTCCCCAAAGGTCCAAAGTTGCCACTCTTGGTAAATTTGGCTCAGTGTAAATTTAGAGATTTTTGTTCTTGCTCCTTGTTTACAGTGAGACCTCTCTGACCAGCCGCCATTTGTGTGATTTTTGTTTTCCTCTCGCTCATGTGAACCCGCTTAACGAGTAGAAATGTTTCACCAGGAAAGCTGCCTAGTGTTTATGGTTGGGGAAAAAACATATTCGTGGAAGAGCCAAATGTTCATGTCGAAGAATTTATTGCGTCCGTACGAAAAAATTAAATAACGGGCTCTAATTTAAGGTCAGAACGACTGGTCACGGCACTAAACAATATAAGAAATGATCTTTACCTTCCTCCCTGTTAAATCCCTTCTCCCGCAGCATCTTGCGGGTCAAATCTCCGTTATTTTCTCACCTCAGTGATGTACATACCAGTGCATCGCCTCGGCTTATATACGCAGCACAAGGGACCAGCAGGAGACCCGGAGGCGCCTACCATTGTTTCCGGCCAGGGGATTTTCCCCCCTCTTTTTCGATAAGAGCCAGAAGGCCGACAGAAGTGTAATGACCTACGTTGTACACTGGAAGGATTCATTTGTTTAAAGATCATGTTTGCACACGCCGCTTTGCGGATGAACCCCTCGGCGGCGCCGAAGTTCAAGGACCACAGCGCCATCTGCTGGCCCGTGACGGCGTTTCGCTGCGCCCCTGTAATCCCCGTTAGGATAAGGCGTTGTAATATTGGAAAATACCCGTAATAAATACTATCTAACTCAAACAAACATCTTCTTATTTCCGCTGCGTATACTTACATATTTACTTGTAAAATGGACTAGTAAAAATGAAGTAAAAAATATCCCCATTTGGGCGAACGTCCTTAAATGTGTGTACGGCGGTAGCGATGGAGTAACAGTCCGCGTGTATACAGCTGTCAGAGTTTCTTCATAGTGAGGCTTTTGGGAGCCTGATGGTATCAACTGCAGCGCTGATTGAGGTGTGGATTGTCAGCGGTATCAGTGCGCGCGCATTTATCGATCCCCCCAGCTAGAGGTAGTGATACCAGTGTGTCGGTATCGATCGGCGCCCTGGGTGAGTGAAGTACTCTCTCGGTGGATGGATCCCCGGCTTCGGAGAGAGATACGGGTGGGGGACATTTTGAGGCCGCGTGGCCTGGCTGAAACACCGCTTGCTATGCCGTCTGCCGCCCCCCCTCGGACTCCCACGGAGCTCCAGACTAAATGTTTGGACACTAGTAAACAAACTGTGATTGTTCAGATCACAAGTCTATACCTTCTTAATAACCCTTAGGATGCACTGAGGGCTTTCTGCCATTACAATTAAAATGATGATTATTATAATTGTTCATATTCTGTGTTTATGCGGCTGAATATTCTTTTGGAACATATTAATACATTAAGAGTAAAATAC
This sequence comes from Gnathonemus echidnorhynchus, assembly GCA_026776725.1. Lineage (NCBI taxonomy): Eukaryota > Metazoa > Chordata > Actinopteri > Osteoglossiformes > Mormyridae > Gnathonemus > Gnathonemus echidnorhynchus. The sequence goes on from JAODJU010000014.1 coordinate 3,561,112, forward strand.
CCTTTTCAATGGTACAAAAGCAGATCCCTCTTCAGATTTAACCAGCAAATTCTAGGCCTCGTGTACCTCGCCCCAGCTGCCATCAGAGCATGCGCACTTGCCAACGGACTCCCAGTGATGCGAGCCTGCGTCCTCTCCTGTAGCATCCCTGTCCAGTGCGCTGCCCAGAGTGCCGTTTTTTTGTTGTCACAACAACAGTGTGTCTTTCCTGACCACAAGGGCAGCAGAGTCGACCATAAATCGAATCGGCCAACAGCATAAAAACACAGGGGATGGTGGTTTCTCCCTGTCCCGTTTGTTAACTGCGCAGTAGAATTAATAAAATCACCAACGGAAATGTCACACAGAGGGACACGTGTGTTTTAGTCCCCCGAATACGATCTCTCCCCTTCCTCATTACCTTTGTATCTACAACCCCACTTCTCACTCGAAATTTCCATTTTAAAAATCACCAGACAAAGATTGGCTGCGCACTATATTTTAATTATATTTCAATGAACCGTAAACGGCATTTATTCTTTATTTCTTTACATTTGATTGTAGTAATAATGAAATGGCCCTTAGTTGTAAATGTATTCTTTTAATGAAATATTGCAGCCCTACTTCAGATACAAATATAATTCACTAACAATATGGGGAAAATCATGTATACACTATTAAGTAATAAAGAATTATGAAAGCATGATTCTTTTTTTTCAAACAGTAGGCTTATATTACATCTGCCTCTTGCTTTTACTAGCTTACTGATTTAAAGTAGTGAGTTAATAGTTTTCTGATTATTTTAGAGTTTCGCGATTATGTTCAGAAACTGGCTAATAACAGTATTTCTAGTGAACATAAGAGAAAATCGGCAGTTTTTATACAAACCTCGTGTTTCTTTAACATTTTATAATCACTATAGACAGAATACTTAACATACACTCTATTCTGTATTTTCATGTTCAGTTTCTTGTTTTTCTTTCAATTTGTGACATAAGGTTGGTGTTACAGTAAATATACATTTGTTATATACAGAAAAAAATCTTAAAATCTTTTCATTTGACAAATTTTAGTAAATTGTTAAAATTGCAGACATGATTATTTGTATATACACATATTCCTGGGTCAAAGCTTAAAAGCTTAAGTTTGTGTGTGCGTCTGTGTGTGTGTGAATCGTTTAAACATTTGCAATGACCCTTAAAAACATTACATTTTTAATCGACATAATTTACATGTTTACTGCTTCCATATACAACATTACTGTAAATTAATTTTGCTGAGAAATAATTATATAGAATAAAACAATGTTTAAAGTTTAGCACAAATGCAATATATTGTGTGAAACGTGAATGTATGTCCGACACTAAACGGGTCTTTGATATAATCGTTTCTTAGGTTTTAATTTAAGTTTAACAATTTTGTGTTTAATTCATAAATTATTAAGAGCCAGTTCGCCGAGGCTCAACCGGACATTTATCATAATTTTATTTATTTACCTTTTTTTTTGCTTTTGCTGTTTACCTAGCATTTTGTAAGCACAATATGCTGCTGAATTAGTTTTGTGCAGTTCAAACGTGTTCGTTTCGCTATTTAAAGACAGCCACGCATAGCACATGCTGTTGGCGGTCAGTACAAATTGAAAGGCGGGATTTCACCGTCGTCCTGCTGGCAATGTGGTGGTTTCTCCTTTATCCAGATCACCCCATCTTCCACTTTTTCCTTTCACTTTCTACTTGAACAACTCATAGTTTAATTTTGTATTATAGGTATATCTGTGCTTTTTTGGCGTTATGATTTAAATTCTGATTTTGCGCTTGGGTAGAGATTTTTAAAAATCAAGATGAACATGAACATGTATTTTTGCAAATTTTTATTTGCATTTGCACATGTTAACATTGCAGTAACAAAGTATTTGGAAATGTGTATTATGTCTGTTCCAAGACAAGTTTTTATGTTATTTATGTCTCTTACAGTGTGAATTTGGGAAACGCCGCTCCCTCTTTCATATTAACTGACAATCAACCCTTTCCGCTCCATTCCCCCCTCCCTCCCCCCGGTACCACAGACCCGAGGAATCCCGCGGAAAATGTGGTCGGTGATGCGAACCGTCGTGTCATTGGAGCGCCCTCATGTGGTGAAACAACAAATCCGCTCATTCAGCATCACATTCTCTGAATGGAACTGAAAAAGAATCCTAGTGAGTCTGCATTTTTTTTTCTGTGAAGAGAAGGAGACGGAGTACCTAACTGTTTACGCAGTACTTTAAAATACTTCCATGATTCCGTTATTTTAGGATGCATGGAATTTAAAACGTATGAATAGACATATATTTAATCATTTGCATGCAAAAACTTCTTTTCCAAATAACTTATCCTTGGAGATTTCTCATACGATGGTAAATAAATGATGTGTAATATACTCTGATCAGTGTTAAATTGTTTCCCGAGATGTGCCAATGTAAAATAATAATATGCATATAATAGAATAATAATATAGTCTTTATATATTATACATATAATAGGCCTATATTTTTTTTTTAATGGTTCAGGCTTCCATGCCCGGAGTTGTTTGGGTAAGACTTAAAAAACAAACATTTAAAACACTGCTCTCGCTTTATCTCCACAGAGATTTACCTCGTGCCCATAAGGTTGCGGGTGACCGTCACAGGTGGACCAGTACAGCTACAGCGGCCCGGTTGGGAGCTGGAACAAGTGAAATTGGCCAGATATCTAAACAGATGTGATTGTTGTGCGATACTTTAAATTAAATTATAACAACATATCACCCGAAGATTTAATGGTGTCTATCTGGAACAAGAACATATTTAAAGCAGTATCTATTTCTTCTCGAACAGTTTCTAGCGCAGGCGTGCGCGCAGTAAAGCGTTTGCGCGTCTCGGTTTCCGCCTCCGCTTCGGTCCCCCTGCGTGCGAGCCGCCCGCCGTCATTCAGCCGCTGACAAAGGGTACCTCTCCGGCACGCCGCCGCGCACGGCGCCGAGCCACATCAAGCGCTAAATTATTAGCCTTTTTAATGGACTGGTAATTGTCAGCTAATAGGCAGCGTGGAGGAGCAATTAAAAAGACTAAAGACGGGCTTTTATTGGCTTGCGGTGGGGTACGAAGCGGGGACCGCGCTGCCGCGGCCTGGCGTGACTTATGACGTTAGGACTGTGTGCGCGCCTGGCGTGGCGCGCGAGGCTGCTTGCGGGGCAGGGGGCGCACGAACGCTCACGTAGCCTGGTCGTCGTGCGGGGTGCGCTTAAGATCGTCCCTATCAAGGCCCAGTAGCGCCATTCCACACCCCCTGGAGCCCTGCTGTGGTGCGGGACTGTGGCAGTCCCACCAACCCTCCGTTGCTGGAAGCAGGTGCTTCTCTGGAGCCAAAAACGGCTGGGAACAAATTTTTCAGGGGGAAAAATCATGTACCACACCCATGTCGTAATCTGTCACCTTGGAGGTGTAGATGAAGGAGTGCAGTGTTCAAATCGACCACCACCCCCCAATCTTCAGATCCTGTACAGCCTGATGGGGCCTGACAACTCCATCCGTTGGCTAGCAGGACTCCACCTTTCAGTTCCGAGGGCAAGGGGCAGGCTAATTAATGACCTTTGCGAGGAGAGGTGAAAAACAGAGCTGCCCCCCCCCCCCCTCCACCTTACAGCCCCCAGGGATTAAATGTGATGAGGAAGCGTAAGATAGTGGCGCAGATTGCAGTGCGACCTGAAGCAAGGTATCGAGTTGCACTTTCTAAGGCTAAGATAAATGCAAAACGTGTACACATATAACATAAATGTATTAACAATGTGTAACGTAAAAATGTATAAGTTCCCGAGTTTTTATATGAACATTTACGGCGCAATGGAATTGGCTGAAAATTGAAGTTTCGCAGATCAATCTGTGCGAGTGTGGATGTGAGTTAAGGGGGGACGTCAACGTGACACCATGTGGAGATACCCACCTCCCCTACCCACAAGGACTGACACTCCCTCTCACACGGGCACGCATGCCCAGCCCCTTCGCCCCCCCCCCCGGCCCGGCTCGGGAGGCCGGCCGGCGTTATCAGGCCCGCAGCAGACGTGGCGGCTCTTTCCGGGCCCGCCGTGCTTGGCCGGACAGGGTCGATAGCATTACAAGGTATTTGTGGCACTGCTTCTTTGAGCGGCGCGCGCTGCCAGTTTGCCGGCCTGATTTGAATTACAAAGGAAGAAGAGGCTGGCATGAAAATTGAAAGGGTTTATCGGCTCGTCTGAATCCTCGGGGCGGCCGGCTTATGGGCGCGGCCCATCTGCCTCCCGGTAAATACGGGGCCGGCGGAGGAAGCGGACGCCGCCAGGGAGCGCCGCGCATGAGCAGGAAGTCCGGTCACGGCGTCCGGCAGGCGCCCAGTTCACTGGCTGCAGTTACCTGGGGTTGCTGTCGTTCATCCGAGCATTTTTATGTCGTTGTCTTTTGGCCACTAGGGGGCGTGATTCTCAACTAGGCAAATTGCAGCTGCACAGGGCAGTTGCAGCTCTGGAAGAGCGCGACCCGTTCCGCCGTTGTCCAGAAGGAGGAGCACGTGCCAAGCATGGTGTCCCCCCCCCCCATCAGCAGCGGCCTCCTCCCAGACCCTGGCCCTAATTTCGATGCGTTGCTAAAAGGATTACGGCGAATTCCGAGCCCAGGCATCCGATCCCATTTTCTTCCGTCCAGGCAGAGGGCGGATTAAGATGATTCCCGCGTGGGGGGCAAGCCGCCGGCTGCTGAAATGGGGCAGGAAGGGCAAAATGCTAAGGCCTGCATTCCAAGGGCCAGCGAGAGGCTCCTGGGGCCCAGGGTGCGAGCATGGGGGGGCGGATCAGTCATTCTCTGCTTTTCCGCTGACTGTCCGGTGAAGATAGCGGCAGCCAAAGGGAAAGTCTGTGCAAGGATTTAGTTGGGGACCCAGTGCTTTGTTATACGGATAATGGGAAATTCCCAGCTCATCGTCGGCATCTGGTTCGGGAAAAATGGGAAGCTGCTGCTTCGCCTCTAATACCCCCACCCCCCCCCACTCCATTTCGGCCCCGGGAGATAAGTGTCCCCGAGCCCGGCTAATGTTCCCAGCTCCCGTCCCCTGGAACGTGTGTGAAATGCTCTCCAGTGTCACATCGCGCGTGGGCGCACCGGCAGAAAAGCGAGGCGCTTGCCGTCCCCTTTAATCTGACAAATGAATCAGGCTCCTCACCACATCCCCCTCCCCCCTGCCCCCCAGAGAACCATTTGCTCACACCGAGTTCTGGGGGCTAGCCTGAACCTCAAAACATGACAAAACTGAAGAGTGTTGCTCTGTTTACCCTGCTGGCTACTCAGGAAGGTTTTCCTCTCAGCTCTCTTCCTCTCGGCTCTCTTCCTCTCGGCGCTCTTCCTCTCGGCGCTCTTCCTCTCGGCTCTCTTCCTCTCGGCGCTCTTCCTCTCGGCTCTCTTCCTCTCTGCCCTCTTCCTCTCGGCTCTCTTCCTCTCGGCTCTCTTCTGCACTCATTTATTCCTGTACCCGTGATGTTTGCACATGCCTCTAGTATCCGTGCCTAGTGGTGCACCGGTAAACGGCCGACATCTGGACCCAGACAGTAATATATACAGATACTGTCCGGAACTGACCTCCCCCTGCACTCAGCCTGTCATGGCAACACCAGGATCTATTCAAAGTCCACCCCCCCCCCCCAGTCTGTAATGGTTTGAGCGACTGCGGGTGTGAGAAATTGCCCCGCGCGCATGTGTGTGTTGCCGACAGACCGGTCCAGCCACCCACCCCCATGCCCCACAAACTCCACCGCGCTCCCATCATGCATCACGTGCCATGTGACTGGTGTGTTAGCCCTGCACAATAATGCGGTGCCTCGCTCACAAGCCATGTGCACACTTAATATGTATTAGTTTGGCCCATGCACCTTTGAGCATAAAAATATACGGCGTATTTAGATGAGCTGTTTACGACGCCACGAGGGCACGAGTTCGGAAGAGGGGCCGGCCCCTCTGACTCAGCTCAGATAACGGGCTGGATTTTAATTTCAGAGTAATGAGTTACCTGGCGGCCCGTGCCCTCGGCTCTCAGACTGCTCCCCGAGACTGCCCTCCAGTGGAAGCAGAGTGGAACACACCGGCAGCGTGCAGGGCAAACCGGTTGGGCGACCAGGAAGCTAGCTTTACTTACTGTGGCCAGCAGGGGGTGCAGTGGTCAAGGGATTGTAGTTGTAATTGCCATTTGGAAGAAACATAACCTTGAGGTAAGAACATAAAGTCTTTAAAAATACGCATTTTAATCTGAAATAAAGTGTATAAGCAGCAAAACAGATCCTGTCAGCTTATGCTGTTTGGTTAGAGGGCCCCTTTAAAATATATAAATATATCAGGGCACCGAGTGGAAACTCAGCCTTAATATCGCTTTACTAATGAACAAAAGCCAGCTGAAATGTCACAGACACCATCTGGTCACACACATGGGTACAAATGCACCCTTTTATCCGCATTGGCCTCGTCTGACCTCTCAAGATCAAATTCATTTTGATAAATATCATTTCAAGTTTGCCTCGAGTGTGGATGCAGGTCCTTTTTATGTTTGCGGGGTCTGGAGAGGAACGTGTAGTGGAATAAACTGAAGCAGCAAGAAATAAAACAACGAGCGGAATTAGTGGGCCGGAAGGAAAAGCCGCATCTAACGAACAGACAGATGCAATTATAGCCGCGAATAAACGCGCCGTAAAATCCTAGTGCTGTTAATGTTGTGTCTTAGAGTACAGACAAATGTAGCTCTGGTCCTCAGTAAAGAACAAGATTCCTGAAACAGCTCTGGCGACTGGTTTAAAATTAACTTTAAAACCCGTTGGAGCGCTAAAGCGATGCAGAAACCAGTAGGACCTTGGAGGGTCCGGGGCGGGCAACTCCCCAGCACCGAAGGGGAGGCGGACGCGGGGAGCGGAAAGCTTCTCATCCCTGCCTGTCAGTGGGAGCGACGTGCGGCGGCTTATCGTGAAGCTGTCAGCTTCCGGACGCCGGCAGCCTTTCGCTGGGGGGGGGGGGAGATGCGATAAGGCCGCGCTGCCCCGGAAACAACCGCGGCGGCGGATCGCCGGCTTCGGCCGTGACGCGTCTCATGTTATCGCCGTAACGTCTTATTGCACAGGCTGCCATCTCCCGGGAATCAGCTCAACTTACTGCGTGTCAGGAAACCAATTTGCGCTCCGTCTCCGCGCAGCTTGTAACGCAAAGGCCCCCATGAAACGTTAATAAATGCGACGTTTCACACGCTTGCAGGCGAAGGGTCACGTGTAATTATACAAGATAAAATGCTAATTGCAGACGTGTGGCTGTGACAGGATTGCGCAACATTCTTCCTGCGCGTTTAACACAGCTCGGCAGATGCTGAACTGTAGATGTTGAATTTCTATTAAATCGGGTCCGGAAACAACATATTATCGCCTTTACAGTCGTTAACCCTCCGGAAAACAGATAACGTTAGTTATTCTTGATCTCGCTTTGAGAGTGGCTCCTTCGATTAGGCAGGAAAAGTAACTTCATAATGTTTAGGAGCTGAGACAGACCCGGTTACACTGGATGCAGACGGGCGCACTGCTGAATAAGGACTGAAGTCCCTGGGGAGAGGGTTAGATGCTGGGAAATGTGCCCCCCCAGGCCCGGTCAATCTTATAGGCAGCCGCCTATGGCGCCAAAATGTGAGAGGTGCCGACTTGCCAACCAATTTCACTTTGCCTCAGACGGGGGGCGCCGGTGGTGATGCTGGATTAGGGCGTCCCATCAGCTTGGACCCGTACTGCGTCCCGCCCCCTGCATCCCACCCCCTGCGTCAGGACTGGACTGGGCACTTTAGCTTTTAATGGGACATCGTGTAATTTTGAGGAACATCACTCAGCAGCAGCCGAAACCCAGTTTTAGAGGCCATATTACCTAGTGAAAGTTGCCTTTCCTCTTATAATTACAGGGAAAAATAATAAATTACCTGTATTTCCTGTTTCATCATCAACTTATCTGTTGGTTTAAGATACAGTACACAGATTTTAAGACCAATTTACTAATGTAGGTCTCTTCATCTCAGGCCCTCGATTCCAAATCCACGCCCTGTTTTCAGTTCTCCCAGGTAGTTCGTTTAATAATTACTGATTCTGATTGGTCAGAGGCTTCACCCCTGGCTCACAGGTAAAGGAAAGCGGGAAAATCAGCAGGGCTCGGCCTGTGACGAGCGTGAGTTGGAGAGTTCTGCACTAGATCAAATCCACTACATTTCCCACAGTGCCCCGGTTTCCCCTCCAACTCACATGAACGTTACTCTTGCTTGAACCCCTGAAGTTGTAGGAAACTCCACGAAGATGGACGTACGCTAATATTAACAGGAGCTAATCTACACAGCAGATATGGTGCAATGCCAATGCGTTACATGCATGCAGCGTAGCAGGGGTGCATAAGGTAAACGCATATTAGCCTGTAAAATCAAAGGCATTTTAAGCACCAAGAATATTTCATTTTCAGGAAAAAAGGCCGCTGTAACTGCATATTTTGCAAGCTTGTTTTTACTCTTTCCAGTGAAATTGCACACAGGTATATGAAAATCAATAAATAAAGCATGTTAAGCAGGTTGGTTACTAGGTGTCATGGACTCGGACGGGTCTGGTGCGGGAACATGGCATGACACGGGCACAAAAAAGGTGGACGACCCACTGGCAGCTCCAAGAACACAAAAAACGGGGTTTATTTAGCAAAACAGAAAACACTATGAACATAACAAAAACAAAAACAACCACAAGGGGCCAAAAACTAAAGGGGAAAAATAAAGACTAAGGCCCAATCCCATTTCTCCTCCCTTAGCCCTACCACTAGATTTCAAGGGCCCTCCCTTCCGAAGTTGACTT
>JAODJU010000014.1:3570073-3582344 GCA_026776725.1 Gnathonemus echidnorhynchus
TGTGCATGTACACAGCGATTAACATACAAATTAGAATAAACATTATTTTATGTACCGTTTAGCAAAAGCTATCCAAATGCCGCATGCTTAAATATAGTGCATCGCGGTACAATATAATATTTTACCTCAACTTTTTTAAAAGTACATGTGCTATATGTGTGCGGATTATTTGTTTTATTGCCCTGTAAAATCATTTGCTTGCTCTGATACCATTTAGGTAGCTTTAATGAAAGAGGACTTTCAAGTTAAGGAATGTGTATGAGCAATCGGGGTGAGTTTCCCAAAAGTGTCGTAGCCAAAAAACTACATAAAAAGGACTTTGAATGCTCTCTCTCTCTGAATAAATACCTTCTTAATTCTTAATAATAATCTTAATAATAATTCTTAATAATAAATAATCTTCTAAATTTGTGAAACTCACCCCTGCTCGGTTCTTTTTCTATAAATACTACAGAGATACTGCTGTCTCTACGCACGGAATTAGCGATTTTCAAAAAATTGTTTTTGAAAAATTGAACCTAATACTCCGTCTCATTTACATTAAACTAAGATATTCCGCTAAAAATTTGATTTTTTTGCAAGCGTATTTATAAAGATGTATTACACTTATGAGCTTCTTTCCCCACACCGCTAGCCAGCTTTTCTTTTCCTGTGTATTGCAATGCATTGTAAGAATTTTCTTCTTTCACTCGGTTTTGAGTGAGCATCTGAAAAATCGCCGTTTCGAGGGCTATCTTGAGGGCTGAACACCACTACCCCTCGCTGCTAAAAAGAAGTGGGGCAACACTACCCTACGCGGGTATGCGCAAAACGGAGGGGTAGGGCTAAGTGGGGGTATTGGGGAACATCTAACATCTAACATCTAACATCTAACATCTAACATCTAACATCTAACATCAATGAACCACTGGAAAACTGGACAGATGCAGGAACTAAAATACTAACGGGGTAACGAGACTAACACAGGACAGGTGAGGTAATTAACAAAGACCAGGAAAACAGGGCACAGGTGAAACTAATGAACTCAAAAGGAGCAAGACAGGGAAACTAAGAACTAACCAAGGAAACAGGGAAACAGAAACCAACACTAGGGAATTACAAACAGGTAAAGACACAAGCAGGGGCACAAGGAACAAAACAAAAACCACATACAAAATCACCAGACATAATAACTAGAAACACTCAAATGAAACTCTAGGGAGCAAAATACAAACACAGAGGAAGCAGGATTTGAACACAAGACAAGGATCACAGACAACCACATGCTCAACACATTGAGCCATGTGGCCAGACAGGTAACAGGGGAGAACAAAGACTAACACAAAGAACGGGATGACCAGCGACACCTGCTGGCCAAACGGGGAAGGGACACAGAGTGGGACCACAGGGACTGACCCTGACACTAGGCCTATATATACATACATATATACACACATATATATATATATATACACACACACACACACACACATATATATATATTTATACACACACACACACACTGGACCCAAACTCGATTCGTTAACGTGGGCTGGTCGTAATTCAGGTTGGTCATAAGTAAAGACTATTTTTCCCATAAGATATAATGGAAATACACATAATGCATTCCGAACCTCCCAAAGCACCCCTTACCTAACCTCTTCATAATAACAAAGGTTACATAATGTGTGTAATTTACCAGAAAAACCAATAATTTTCCTAGTGTACTCACCAAAAAGTTACAAAATGTGCCTAGCCTACCAGAAACCACAATTTCATACTGTACTGACCATTTCTCTGTGTTGTCGTTTGAAGTGATGAATGTCATTTTCAGCACTGGCTGCTTCACCATGCCTAGCTACGCTACAAACTCCAGTTCTTGCTTTAAAACTGTGAAACCACCCCTTACTGTCAGGAAATATTTCACCATTATCACTCGTTGATGGCTTATCCTTTACGAGATCTTCATTTATAGCCCAAGCTTTATATATATAAGATTTTCCGTGTTGGTTTATTTTCAGATTTTTACTGTTTCATAGGCCTACACTGTAAGTGCACTGTACAGTGTCAGTGATGGCCATTTTCAGTTTTTACTGTGCAAAGTACGTAGTCGTAGCAAACCGTGTGATAGGCTTCCATATCTGTTCTGTCCAAAGAGAATCAGCTAGTATATCTTTTTATCCTATTTTCATTTTTAAAAACTACTTTAGTTCAGATATTACTGGAGGTTACGTATCGCTCTCACACTTTACCCTGTCTCGTAAGGCGAGATGCCCGCATTGTTGTGTTTATCTTGCACAGATTTATAACCATTTCTCACCACATTTGTATGTTAATTAAATCAATCTCCGGATGCTCCTTCGACAGTGAGCACAATAGTTACTAATGTGCACTTCCTAAATGTGTAACCGAGGGAACTCACGCCGGCACCTTATAATCCATTTAGATTCAAACGATATACGTACAAAAAAAAAAAAAAACGGCACAGATGCCTATTTTAAATAGTTATAGGAAAGCCGGTTAATTAATAGCGCGCATTGACGCCCCCCGCGCTAGGCGCGCACACTGCCCGGTAATGAGGGGGTGACGAGCGGGGCCAGGCTGGATCACAGCGCCGGGCGATAAAGGCAGCTCAAGGTCACCGAGGGAGCTGCCCCCGCAGGCCAATTTGCATGCGAGATGAGCCGGGGGTTGGGGTGGGGGGCCAGGACCCGGCGCTGATCTCCTGCCCTTTGTGATGGAGATTCCGTCCCGCAGAAAGGGAAGCGAGGCCAGGGCAGGTCTGATAATGATGAACTGTTTTAATGGCATCCATTCATTCGGCGGCCGGCTACTCATGCGGAAAAAAGGGGGGCTATGTAAAAATGACGTTAGGAGAAAATAATTTGTAATCGTTGCATCGGGTGGGGGGGCTGCACTTTGAGGAGACATTAAGAGAAAATCCGTGCTTTGGTAGGGCTTACGGTCTTTATCGGCTGATATTTACCAAACTTACTGGAGCATGAAAAGCTTTCAGCGGCCGCGGCAGATGGGACGAACCTTTCCTAGGTAATGCTATCGCCCAGGTTATTACGCCTATATATTGATAGCCTGAGTAATCGCGGGCAGATATCGTCCCGCAAAATGCTGATTATTTGAATGTTTGTATGGGGAGGGAAGCCGGGCAGGCAGGAAAACGGGAATCATGAATACTTTATTCCATTCAGCACTTGTGTCCAAAGCTGCGGAGAAATATCACTGTATTAAATGCCTCAAGTGGATTGATAATAGACCTATTTTCTATTTAATAAAATGGCGCTTTTACATGGTGCCGCTTTGGAAGGCGGCGCACACAAAGCAGCGCGCTTGCATCCATAAATAAGAATTAGCGCGGCCTTAAATCCTAAACGTCTGGTTTGACTGTCGTGCGCGCCGCCGTGGGATTAAGCGGCGGCGCCTGCGGTGAGGAAACCTGCCCATTTACCGAATGGGATTTGGGGAATGAAATGAAGAAAATGGTCCCACTGTGCTGCGAGTGAACGTGCTCGTGCCTGTGTACCTGTCTGCGGACGTGGACATACCTACTGCGCAATTTGTGATTTGCTTTTATTAACACCCCGTAATGTAAAACATGTGAACGACTATGAATACGAAAACAAAAGCTTATCAAGTAAGGTGTATATTTCTTACGTACGTCCATATTGCTGGATCACAGGTCTTCATATGGATTTTTGTTCTTAAATTTTAATGAATTTAAACAAAGTTTATGCCATAATGTAAATTGCTACCGGAGAATAAGATACTATAGTACAGAAGCAATTTGGGACTGCATTCTGTTTACTTAGAACCAAGAACACAAATAAGCATGATCGATGTACACGCCCTGTACAGGCAGGAAGAGCGGTGACCCTGTTCAGAATTACAGATAATTGCGCACCTGTAGTACTCAATCTTCACCACAACGGGGCAGTGCGGCAGCAAATACGCAAGTATTAAAATACCCAGATGCGTCAGTGTAACTGGGAAGAACAGAGCGGCAGTTCGCGGATTTCCTCCATAACTAATTAAAAGTATTATGACGCACACATTACATGTCATTTGTATTCAACAGAAAACCTTAGGCTTTACCAGCACGCACTCCACACCATCGAACCGCTCGGTAGTCCCCTCAACGAGCGTGATGGCAAGAACCAAAGGAGTCATTTTGGGGGGCGCAAAATATAAATCCCGCATATGTAAAAGAAGGTGGTGAAACGGGCTGATTCAACAATCCTAGACTGTCACGTAACTTCTTACTTACACCCCAAACTTATGTACGTGTGTGCTGCAGTTTCCACAAGTGCAGCTGGCGGGGAAAAATATACATGCTGAAAGCAATTCGTGTAAGCTTATTTATTATTAGTAGGTAGGCTAAGAAGGTAAGTATGGACGACTAAACAAGTATAAATAAATGAACAAATTATATATATATATATATATATACACACACACCTAGTCTTGTTAGACTCGGCTAAATTAGCATACAGAAATAGGTGGCGAATTGTGGAAAAACAGAAACGTAGAAATAGATGAACGAGCTATGCCATTATTATGACCAAATATATACATGCATTTATTCATTTGTATATTTTACGGTTGCCTTGTACATTTCTTTACTTGCTTAGTCCTCCATAACTAAGTCCCATTCAGCGGTACGTTTCCCGAAAGCTTCCGATACCAACTTACATACAGTAGTTGCCGCCATTCAGTTGTCAGGGTCCTAACTATATAAGTTGCTAACATTGTTAGCAATTATGCCTTTAGAAAACGGTATCAGTATTCCAGGGTATCGGTGAACATTACAAAGTCTGAGATACTGACATTGACTGCTTGTAGCCTGCTTTTGGTTAGCTAAACAAATATGACTATGTTAATGTGCCTGGGCTGAAGTGGCAGCGTTATATTTATGTGGCGCGAAGTAGAAAGAGCACACTCTAAAATAACGATTGGCGTTGTCAAGGTAACGTGATGTGCTGTCCCATTCCTATTTATACTATTTCCTAGCCCTCGCGGCCTCTATCACTCAATCACTTACCAGGTGACGCCAGTTAAGTTTGTGAGGGTTCAGGGCTTAGGGGAGACATTTGGATTGGGCCACCATATATTATCGACGTCGGACGTTACTCGATCAGGTGTAACTCGACGTAAGACTGTATTACTAAGCAATGTCACAACATAAACACGAACGGTAAAAAGCAAGAGGCGGAGACATGGTTATGGTTATAATTATTCAGAATAATATTCATATTTTACTATGACACAAAAATGATGAATTATTACGGCGTAATAACCACATGTACCACGTGTACTTTAACCACAAGTTCACCGTCAGGATGCGGTACCTCCCTGCTGCCACAAAATAGGCAGGTAAAGAACGTCTGACCTCTCCTGAACTTTACTGTGAGCTTGGAGGGAAGGTGTTAGCAATATGGCGTGGCGCCAGAACTGAGGTATTCACCAGACCTATGGGCAAATATACTTCTCTTTGTGTTCTCCCTTCAAATGAGAAAATGGCTGCCGGTATGGGTTCTTAAATACTGTATTAAATGGTTTCTTTACTCTCCCAAATGTGGTGCCAACGATCCCACAATGAGACATGCCACAACACAAGCATCACTACAGACTTTGAAGGCAAACCCCACTGGCAGAAAGCAGATTTGTTCAGTTTTAAAAACAGTATCGTCAGCCAAGAACCAAATTTACTAAGTTTAAATAAACCTTGTCATCATACCCATCAAGCATTGCACCAACAAATCAACCACTAGGAATACTTTCAGAATCACAAGCAACATAAGATGCGTTGCAGAATATAAAATACAAAAAAAAAAAAGACATTCTGTTTCAACACTAGAAACAATATTAAGCCCTGAGATTCCCAAACAAGATAATAAAAATTATATAACAGCAAATGTTACAATGTTACATCTTCACTGTGTTTATAAAGACTTGAAGGCACCTAAAATGCGACACAGCTGCAGACCGAAGACAGACAAGAAGACGAGGATGAAAACTTTGCACATTTATGAACCCCAGATAAACCGGATCGCACAAAAACATCTCTGTATGCAGGTTTGCACACACGCACCCGCATGTGCGTACAGGTAAAGGATATTTTTTATAAACCCAGGGGACCTTTTGCGTTAAAAGCGTGTGAAGCAGAGGTCACGCATTAATGAGGCTACGGCACAGTGTGCCACAGCGAACGAGGACAGCGGCTGACTACTAATTTGCCCTTAACCGCGTCCCCAGAAACCGCTGGAAAGACAGACGTATGAAAAAGCAAACTCGCCGTCCTAAGCAAGGATCTCTTAACTGTGACGCTTTGAAACAGCCTTCAGAGTGCAAAACATTTCATTAGTTCAAATTGTCTTTGGCGGTCCCGTGTACTGATGAACGATAACTGGCGTTTTCTGAGAAATCAGTGCCTGTTTTTTTCCCTTTTATACACTACTTATATGCACATACACACATTGTAACATGTCTTTGAGTTTGTAAAAATGAAAACAGGGCAGAGGCACAAGTTTGACACATCACACAAACCCACGGTGTTAAAACAGGCCAGAGAAACACCCAAAAAAAAAGGGAGGACTTAGGTTTGGTTTACATTCATTAAAAAAAAGCAAAAAAACTTTAAAAATAAATGCACTTTAATAAAAAGATTGAATATAAGTATACTACCGATCCAACCTGTTGAAGTTGGTTAAGTATTTCTTGATCTGTTTTCCCCCAGCAGTAAAACAAAATTGTGACGTTTTACAGGATGGATGTGGCTGGTTCCGCCCGAATCGCTCAATTCCCCGTTAAGTCCGAGAGTTACGGACAGAACGACGGAGCCCCCCTCTCTCCGTCTGTGGCGAGCCCCGCCCCATCACTTTCGAGGAGGCGGGGTTATTCTGGGGCTCCAAGCCCACCCCACCCACCCCGCTGGCAGCGTTGCTTGTTTCCGTCCAGTTTTCCCGCTGCCTGTCACTCGCTGTCGGACCACTGGATGGCCGGCAGGAGGCCCCGCCTCTGTGCATACTCCAACACGGCCATGAAGCAGAAGTAGTACTGGTCCCACGTCTGAATGCTAAAGGCGCGCTGAGTACGCATGCGCCTCACAGTCCGCTGCACGTCCACCGTGCCCATGTCGTCCAGCCGCGACAGGCAGATGTCCAGAGCGCAGAAGGTCCCTGGAGGAGAGCGAGGAGAGGAAGATTGAGGAAGAAACGGCAGTAATCACAGCACACTGATAAAATTAAGCGCCTGGCTCATTTTCTGTCCTAATATTTAGTTCTAGAACATGAGCCGCATAAAGTACCTGTCCTCCCGATTCCTGCGCTGCAGTGCACCACGAGCGGAGGGCCCCCTGCTGGTCCGGTCCAGTCAGCGCACATGGCCCGAAAAGCAGCCTCCTGGTGCTGCTTGACCTGCGCCCTGAAGTCCAGCATGGCTCCAGCCGATTTGGGGACGCCGAAGTCAGGCCAGCTGACGTACAGGTAGTGGGCCACACTGCGGAGCTCCCCGGACTGCCCAGAAATCACATGACAGGTCACATGGTACAAGTGTCATCGTAAGGCACCGGCCCCAAGCTCACGCTCCTACTCACCACGCTGTCGTACACCTGCAGCTGCGACAGTCGGAAGTCCTGGAACATCCTGACGTGGACGTTCTTGACCAGAAAGCGCCCATATGTGTCACTGTCACCCACCTCTTGCGGCCAGTACTGGCCACACTTCACCCGTCCGCGCTCCACCACTCTGTGCCAACACACACATCGACCCTGTCAGTGCCCACGGCCCGCCAAGGATAACCACTCACCAAACAGACGGCCCCCAACAGGCTCTGCGAGCAGAGCTTAATCCATTCGTTCTGTGCACGCAGACGGTAAATTCGGGAGAGGCGATTCCCTCGGGGCTGGGCGTTACCTGGTTGTCATCACTATAATCAAAGCTCGCTGCTCCCACACCATGCGCCAGAAATCGGCAAACGTTTTTGGCAAAGGGCCTGCAACACAACATAGTATTTTAGGAAACAGCAGGATCCGTCCCCGAAATGAACCAGGGCCATCGCTGAGGCCCCCAGGTTAACTTAGCAGGCCCAGAATCAGAGGTGCGTAATTCAGGTCCAGAGAGTAAAAGTCCAGACCTCCCAGTTGAGCATAAAGAGTCACAGTCACAGAGGACTCAACTGGTTGGGTGAAACAAAATTTTGGTCAGGATTTTTACTCTCTGGACCTGAACTACCCACCACAGGCCATCACCAGGACCATGCAGCCCACTGGGCAACATAGGCAGCTGCCTAGGGCACCATCTTCTCAGGGGGCACCACCACCAGCACTAACCCCCCCCCCCCCAGGAATAAAATGAAACTGTCGGCAGGGGGGCACCAGTAGTGTAGCTTGTCTAAATCACCACATGTGTGTTACTGTGTGACTGGGGGGGAATAAAAAACCTTATAGATTTATAAAAAAAAACAATACGCACCCCCAAAGAACTCCCTGCAGGATGTGACCGCTCACCTTGAGTTGCAATGTACGCGTTTTTCTGTTTGTAACCATCCATAAAGCTTGCGTTTATGTAATCCGACGTCTGTGAAAACAGAAATGAAAGCCATATGTAGCCTGGATGCTTTGGGAAATGATATTGGGGTCTAGAAACATGACTTAATACAAGACAGACTTGAAGGAACATTCTCCGGGCCTCCAGGAGATGGTTAACGATGGCTACTTGGTTACCGAGCAAAAAAGGTTGTTAATGGCACAAATAAATGCCACAGGAATAGAATCACGCGGTCCCTTGGACGCCCGGTATGCACGGGCAAAGTTCAAAATAAATCTTCCGTGAAGAACAGCTTGTTCTCTGCCTGTACATGCCACCAAGTCGCAAAGACCGAAAATGAAAAAGAAACACAAACAGACCGACAAGAATCGTAACGCAATATCAGCCGATCAACAGCCGATTAATGAAGCTCAGGTGTAAAGATCGTTTGCTTGGGCCTGACTTGTTTGCGTGAACGTGATGTAACTGCATCAACCGCTGCTGGGAGACGGCGCTTATGGGGGACCCAAATTTAGCCGTACTAAATCTTTCCTTCCAGCAGATCATCCTGGTCAGGGTGGCGGGCGCCGTGAGCTAATTCCGGGAAGGGGACCCCCCCACTGCAAAGCCATTCCACTGCTGGGTACAAACAGACAAACTATGGCAATTTAGAGACACCCATTAACAGCAAACTGGGGGAAGCTCAAAGGATACAGACAATGGCTCGGATTAATTATAAGTGCATTTGGGTACCTTCCAAAGGACGACCCATCCTCAGAAATGCACTCTGACACCCCCAAGGTACACACAGCATTAATGTACCATCAATGGTACAGAAATGTTGCTCAGAGTCCATTTCTGTACCTTGAAAGGTACAATTACCTACAGCTAAGGGTACAATTGGCAGACTCTTGAAGGTACAGCCCCACTGACAAGCAAAGGATCAAATTGGTACTCTTTTTTTTCTGACAGTGTATGTTAAGCTCATTTCTGAATTTCGTGAGCTACCAATCAGCTGACCTGAAGCACCCAATGCTATTAATCTGGCCCTGAACGTCCAACTTCCAGTCC
This sequence comes from Gnathonemus echidnorhynchus, assembly GCA_026776725.1. Lineage (NCBI taxonomy): Eukaryota > Metazoa > Chordata > Actinopteri > Osteoglossiformes > Mormyridae > Gnathonemus > Gnathonemus echidnorhynchus. The sequence goes on from JAODJU010000014.1 coordinate 3,579,661, forward strand.
GCAAGGTGTGACACGTGACAGCCACCGAGACGTGCCAGTTATGTGACACGGGATTTCCGGGGTCACTGGAAGACTGCATGTGTCTCTCAAGTTGGGAAGTCTGACATTTTCATTTTAGGTAATTAACAAATCCATCCATCCATCTCACTGCTTATTCTGGTCAGAGTCTTGGTGGATAAATTATCTACCCGCAGACAGTCCATGTTTTTGCTCCTTCCCTGCTAGGGAGCTGGGAGGGAGCAAAAACATGGACCGTTTGTGGGTCCCTGAGGAGCAGGTTGGGAAACACTGACCTAGAGGTAATAAAGGGTAGGCAATTTGATCTAAGGTCAAACTCATACAATAACTGGGACAACAGCATCAAACTGGGACAACACCATCAGATCCCAAAAAGGTGTGGCTGCATAGTCTACTGCTAGGTTGCCCTTACCTATCCACCCGTAGTAGCCCCGTTTTCCGAGGCGCGCCATTTAAAACTGTTTATTGCTGTAACGTGAGAGCCGTGGATAATTTTATGCCGTATGAGTCGTGTATTAATGGTTGTGGTCACAGCGAAGATCGCTTTCCTGAACGTACAGTCTGTGAGATCACATTCCTGCTTCAGAACACGCATCGCGTCACATCGACTTTTGGGTTGAGATATTTCCATAAATGGACATAATTAATAGCAGAGTAAGGAGAGGCCAGCCAATTTCCTTAATTCAATTTATTCTGAAATATAAATATCTAGTATAAATAAATACTACTAAATAATAATAATAGTAATAATACCTCGTCATTGTCCATGACACGGAGCTTGACCCGGGAGTGGTCGAGGCAGAGAACGTCACTGTATCTATTCTTCATTTGATTGCTAGGCTTCCTGAAAAGACAGAGATGCATTAATGGCACTTTTCCACTGGCATACAGGAACCGAACCGTATCCGAGCCACAGCACAAAGAGAGACTAGTTCACGGCCCCAGCTCACTTCAGTTTTCCACTGCAGGTCGGCCCGGTAAAGGCGTTGTCAGGTTTGGGGAGCGACAGTGACGTGCTGATGCTTATTTACTGTTCACACCGTGTACATTATGATTTATTATGTGCTACTTCCCGTTGGCACGTCTGTGAGAATGTTAGCACTAAATTAGCGGAATTAGCATTAGCTTGTACTTTTACAAGTACTTTTTCCAAGTAGGAGGTTAGAAATTTTCAAGTTCCGAGTCATCGGGAATACATCAATACGTCACCACGTGCGATACTACTAATAATAAATAATTCCAGTTCTTTCTTGTCCCCGACAATTTCGACCAATCAGATGGTAACCAGCTCGTCGGTCATGCATGGTCATGCTTTCATCGCTGCCAGTATGCAGGGCCATTCCAAAAACACAAACCCTAAGGAGCTCTATTGGTAACCAAGCAAGCGGTGCAGGTGGAGAAGCTGAAGGCATTAGCCCCGCCCCTTCTGTAACTACCTGTAATATTTTATCTTACTTTGATTACTGACAGTAGATCAAGCTTCTAGAGCTGGTTTTCGAATATGGAGACCTACTGGCTTTTCTGGAAAGTTCTGCACACTCACCTCGAGTGGTTGAAGGTGCCTGCCGGGGGCTCCTTGCGGATCTCCTCATACTCCTGGAAGATGCCCTTCTTCTTCATCTTCTTCACGTGCTCCACCAGCTCCCTTACCGTCATACCTCCGTTGTCCGGCACGTGCACGGACAGCACCGAGGATCCACCACAGCCCCAGGCGTACGCTGAGCGGGTTGGCCCACCGTCAAGTCCCGCCCCCTCCTCCCCGGGATCCTTACGACGGGGAGGCACACCAGAGGCGGCGTCCGACCGGTGCGGGGACCTTCGGGCGGGTCCGGGTCCGTGTCCGTTAGCTACATGACCGTTGCCATGGCGATGCTCCTTGGTTCTCATGTCAGTCCCTACCGCCGTGCTCTTGCCCGTCGGCACCGACCCGTCCCATTCCTCATAGTTACCCTGCAGGCGCTGGGGGAACCGGTCAGCATTTGGCTCAGCCACAGTACAAGTCCTGCCCTGCAGGGGACAGCGGTGGTCACGTGGAGCGACGCCATCAGCAGCCTTGTCACGATTGAGCTCATCCCCGACGGCGGACGTCCGGTCGGCGCTGATGCACGCCTGGATCCAGGCGGCGTGGCTGTACCGCGCAGAACCTCCAAGGTGTTCGGGCAGAGCCTCCTTAGGGATGTGGCGGCACAGCTCATGGGTCTTCAGCGTGCACACCTGCCGGGCATGGGCACACACGAACGCGGTTAGACCCGACACACATGGACATTTAGGCAAAGCAGCGCAAGCTTCAGGAGGGAACACAAACACCCAAAATGAAGAAAGGAAGAAAAACAAAGACAGGAAACGGAAGTTTGACAGGCTACACTATGCTATGCTACGCTACACTACCCTCTGCTATACTACCTTACGCTACACTATGTCACACTATGCTACGCTACACTACCCTCTGCTATGCTACCTTACGCTACGTCACACTATGCTATGCTACACTACCCTCTGCTATGCTACCCTACGCTACGTCACACTATGCTACGCTACGCTACCCTCTGCTATGCTACCCTACGCTACGTCACACTATGCTACGCTACGCTACCCTCTGCTATGCTACCTTACGCTACGTCACACTATGCTATGCTACACTACCCTCTGCTATGCTACCCTACGCT
>JAODJU010000014.1:3582848-3593942 GCA_026776725.1 Gnathonemus echidnorhynchus
CACTACCCTCTGCTATGCTACCTTACGCTACGCTATGTCACACTATGCTATGCTACACTACCCTCTGCTATGCTACCTTACGCTACGCTATGTCACACTATGCTATGCTACACTACCCTCTGCTATGCTACCTTACGCTACGCTATGTCACACTATGCTATGCTACACTACCCTCTGCTATGCTACCCTACGCTACGTCACGCTCTGCTACGTTACAATCTTCACAGGCGTCGTGCGAGAGGAGCCCCTGCTCAGGACGCTCTGGGCAGACGGACACAGCGCCTACATCTAAAATGAGCAGAGAGACGCAAACGTCTCTGCACCTGGACTCCCGGGCTGGCGAGTGAAGCGGAGAGGAAGGCAGAGCGGGATAATAACAGGACGTTAAAAATAATACTTAACGAGAAGCTTAAACGGAGCCGGATACATGTGGGGAGAAATAAATACCCTGAGGAATAAATAAGGAGAAAGGAACAACACGGGAACAGCGGTGCTGCGGGGGGATTTCTCGGGGTGGGGGGGTGGAACTTACCCTCTCTCTCAGCTTCTCCCGCACAAGGAGCCGCAGAACAGCAAGTGAGGCCCGAAACCACAGCGGGGACGACACGATGAACACACACTTGAGGCGGGCAGGGAAGGCACCCTGTCCGGGAGGGGGGGGGGGGAGGCATTCAGTGTGCTTACCGCCACTCAAACCACCACCGAGGCCCCCTGCTGGTCATAGACACTCACTACACTATAAGGCCAGGGAAGACCCCAAAGTGACCTTTTGAGCAGAGCCTCAGAAACAATAAACCCGCCCCCTGGACACATGGTAGAGCACCTTATTAGAAACAGAGGAACAGGAAGTGACATGGATGCACATGACATCATCATCACCCTTCACTGCACCTTCAGAAGATTGAGGATCTTCATAGACAGCTCGTAGTCGAAATTCTCGTACGTGGAGTTGGTCATGTCATAGATGAAGACCAACCCGGCCCGCTGTGTCTGGATGCTGATGAGGAAGGGAGGAGAGGGTTGAGCACCACGACACCCTCAGCTGTAAACGCAAGTCAGCCAGCTACAAAGTCTGCAGTTACGTCATCCACCGAATGCTCGACACAAGCAGAGCTTGACTGGAATCGGGGTCTAATTTGGCCAAGGTTCACTGGTGGGCCTATTTTTAGAGAACAGTCAAGTGCAGGGAAGTACTACAGATTAGGAAAAGACGATAAAAACAATGCTTCTTAAACCACATGGTTCTAAAATACCAACTTTATGCTTCAGAACTCAGTTACAAGACGTTCCTAGTTGTATGCAATGAAAGCTAAAAATAAGCACACAGAAAATGTTCAGAACTAAATACAAAAAACGTGACCATGTTAATAAACAAACCACTTACCTCTCAATCGCTTTGTCTAGTTGGTAGATGACGGCCTGCAGCACAGCCTTATGGGTAGTGTAGTCTGGTCTGTGGAGGCGAGCCGTGAACAGGGCTATGGCGGCACCCCTAGCGTCTCTATAGGGCTACGCATGGACACAGGCAGGGGAGTTTGAGCTCTCAGCATTGCATGGTGGGCACAGCTGGTTCCGGACTACACTCACCAGAACCGTGAACTTCCCGCTGAGCAGCTCGGACTGCAGTGGCTCCTCTTCCGGGCGGATTTCGCAAATTCCCTCCCTCAGCCTCGTACTCTGATAAGGACAAGCAACAATGGCCGACAGCGTATGCCGAAAATGAGAATCTGACGCAATGGACGGGATCAGGGGGTCGTCTGGAAGTAAAGACAGTGCCAAACACCCATCCATCCATCCATCCATCCATCCATCCATCCATCCATCAACCACTGCTCTTCCGGTACGGGGACACAATGAGCCTAGGAACACCTGCAGCTGCAAACGTACACACAATCAGGGCAGGAATCGAACCCACAACCCTGGAGATATGAGGCACCAGTGATGCTTACAGTGATGCTTACAATGATACTTACAGTGATGCTTACAGTGATACTTACAGTGATACTTACAGCACTGCTACTGACAAACATATCAGCCGCTATACATATAACACTGTGCACATAATTAAAACTCACATGGAGGGAAATGCAATACTGTTGCTGAGGTTGGTGTAATTTAATCATTCCACCATGTATATTTTCAAGAAAAATGATGTCTCAACATATAAAATTTATCTCATTTCAGTCTTGCTTCATGTGGCTGAAATACCGGTTTAAAATCACCTCCTTTAAAAGAATGTGACTGACCTGTCTTGATGATAGTATGAAAACTAGACTTGCTTTTGTAGAGCCGGGCAAAGCAAAGCAGTTTTGCCATTTCGTTTTTAATGATAATACATTGCTTAGTTTCTGCTAGATAAAGGCTCATTCCCGCATCTGAAGCTGCTGACTGAACAAGACGGGAAACGATATGAGCATCTAAAGAATGTCCACTCCTGAAATCATTTCAAGGTAATTCAGTCCAGGTCTTTTTCCAGATCCGTGTTCGATTACCAAGAAAAATGGGCAATTTCCGTGCAAGAGCTGGGTCAGACAGCCAGATCTTACCCTGTACGCCTGGAAAAGCTCAACGGCCCTGGATACGTCGAACTTGCGCGCCATGAGGAACTTGACCGCCGTGTTCCGCGACTCCACAACCGGGCCGTGCTGATCCAGCTTCCGCACTTCCTCCAGGAACTCCCGCACTGCCTGGATTGTGGCGGAGATAGTAATACAGTCATTTACGCAGCTTTAAATGTGGAACTTTAATAGCTCCTGATTTTTCATCCACAGTAATAAAAGACTAATCATCGGTTGAACTGAAACCAAAAATAAACATAACTGAAGCATGGGAAGTTGTCTATTAAACCTTGAATTGCAGAGGTATTCCTTCAAAAAAATGCAAATGCACGTTCGCGGTAGAGGTTTCCTACAAAGGAAAGCTTTCTAAATAAATAAAACCTTTAAACTGGCACCACTAAGCATTAGCAGTGACTGGTCCACAATTACAGATCGAGACCAACCGTACCGATGTCTCATCTGGTTCAGACCCAGAGCACCAGAAGGGTATATGGGTGTATATGAAGAGCACAGGGACATCACGGACAAAAGGTAACCTCAGGCCACGAGACGCCGGCCGAACGTATACTAAATAAACAGTTAAGAATTTCTCTTTTTAGGTTATATTTTGTTGCCAAATATCCTGCAAACAACTCGCAGTCTAAAATTTAGCGAGCAACTGTTCTGCAATAAATATTATTTTTGAAAGTGGCCGTCAATTTTCTGCAGATGAATAAAACATCTAAAATAAACTGGCGTAAGTCAAACGGACTAAAGCTTTGCATAAAAACGTAAATATGTAGGAATTCATGAGATCCTCAATAGTGGATTTGGTGTCACGCAACATACATTTTGACGGCTTCTGAAATATCGGCGCTTTCACAAGCTTTGAAATGCAGGCGCCGTGTAGTAAATTTCAATTTGTCATAATATTCCAGACATCAAGTAGACTTTGGGTCTTTTTAACTGCCCTCAGTAGTAAACTACACTTTTATGATATATTAAAATATGCATTTTACAATGTCATGCAGGAAGAATTAGACATGAAATCAGTATTCTTTAACGAACTCTGAGAATAGGACGTTAATAAGTGTCCTCACATTATAAGAATCCAGACAAGGCGGCGTGTTGAGGTTTAAAACTGAAGCCACACATGTTCGCTAGGAGGGGAAGTGTCGTTCTGGGAAAGTCATGCGGCCCCCGCCCCGGCCCCGACCCCCCGCCGGCCGGCCGTTGTCCCACATGCCCAGCCATCCCTTGCACTATTTAAATGCCCCCGCCACATAAGCGTCATGGTCAGTGATTTCCGAGACCAGCCGCTGCTATTATTATACACGGCGGTCTGCAATTTAAACACAGCCAGATAGCATGAGAAACAGCCCACGAGCACAATCTGAAGCGTAATAAGAGCGTGAAACGACCGTGCCTTTACACTTGCATCGCGGGACGCACTAATGCGCTCAATAATGCATAACTCCTGCACGCTTGACAATACTGTATGTACAACATGCACAAGTAATACGTTTAATGATAACCGCGGAAGGAGCCGTCTTAAGTGCCTCTAGCGAAACTTTATGCATACCAAAAAGTGAATCAGGCTAACATACCTATATAAGCTCCATATTATATCAAATGCTTATGTACAATGATCAGAGGGGAAACTGAAGAAATCACGGTGTTACTGCCCAAAGGAGGCCTGCGAGCCGATCGGCCAACGGCGGATGGCGATGGGAAGCTCCGACAGCCGGCTTAAAGGACATCTACCTTGGCCGGGGCTGGCGACGGCATTGCGGTGAAGGTCTGGCTTAAATGCTGTCATGCACACGCTCATCCTGGGTGCCTGGGTGCGCGCTCCCGGCCATCTCACTGCGATCACGCTGTGCAACATTGCTTAAGGTCTCAATATAGGCTAATATTACGCATTGGTCGGGCGTGCTGAACAGGGAACCGGCCAATACATCACAAGCGGATAGGCTGATAGTAACCAGCGGAGCAAGACTGACTGTGCAAAGGCCCCGGGCTCCATCCCCGTTTATTCGAGATGATGTCCAGCCAGCTCTATGGTAACAGCTGGGGGAAAATTAAAATAAATATGAAAGTGCTCTGACTGATTGAAGAGCGCAACCCTGGACGGTCTGCGGCAGGAGGAAGCGAGTCAAACAAGGCGGTGAGCAAGGCGAAGCGTGGGGGGGGCAGCGGAGCGGACAGGCGAAGCAAGCTGGTCAACTTACCAGCTCCTCCTGTATCGTCAGCGCTTCCGCCATCTTGAAGCCTGGGCGACAGTCGCTAAGCGTCCACCCACCCACCGGCCTCGCAAGGAGCGGCGCCCCAGCCGACCGCGGCTAAAGCCTGGATAGACACCGGCAGGGGAGCGGCGAGGGTGTGGCTGCTGGGCGGGGCCGCGTCCAAAACAAAGCCTGCCATTGGTCCTGGTGAATGTAAGCCCCGCCCCGGTGCCTGCTGCCCACGAGGGATGGATTGTTAAGAGTGAGAGAACAAATATCTACCTATCATGGGGACAACGAAAGATAGACAGGGGAAACATTCACTTAATGAAACGACAGAAATTTGAAGTAGACTAAAACGGTGCAGATACATGCACATGGAACGATGAAAGTCATCATGTAGTCCCAGTCCGGGCTGGGGACTGTGTGGGCAGTTTGCATGCCCTTTCCCACATGATTCCTACCACAATCCAAAATCGTGTGCTTACGTTAATTTTTAACACCCAGAATAACATTGCCGAAGCAACTTATAGAGTTTATATTTTAATGATTTATACAGATGAATATCTAACGGAACAGAAGTACTGTATTCAGGGTACACGCACGGGCTGCTTACAAACGCAAATTAATCGAAACTGATTTAACCCACAATCCTGTAGGTGTGACACCCACCGATCAAGAAAATTACAGTTTACTAGATGCAGTGTCATCAGTATAAGCATGAGCAACACGATTCAGTAACATTTTGATATGTCGGCTTTGGCATAACACAGGAGACTGTAGCACACGTCCGTCATAAGCCCATGTCCTTGGAGACTATTTTGAAACTTGACTTGAAAATCGTTTCATCATCGGTTGCAGGGAATAATTTTGCATAACACCATGACGTTCAAGGTACACTTGGAGTAATCGGAGCTGTCTGGGATTCTCCTGCCCCAAACCTTTTCCGCATTCCTGTTTACTGTGAGTACCAGGTGAACGCGATTCGCTTCAGACGCGCAGTATTAGCCGCCAAGGTGGTTAGAAATCGCCGTCACGCAGTACGGGTTACCATCATGTCCGTATCTTCCGTGGCTCCCAGGGTGGTCATCAAAAGGAGAGAGCAAATCACAGCGTTGCCGTTGTACTACTATGGAGATCTACAGATGAAACGTGAAGGGGAACAGGTAACTGAAGCGAATGCATCAACAGACTGGCGGATAAAATATCGTAGCGGCTGGAGCACTAGGGCTATTCAGTGTTTGATATAAGGCAGTCCTCCCACCCTTTTCAGCCTCTCTGGGAGTTTCAGAGATAGTGGGGATTGTGGTACCTGCGGAGTGGGCAAAAGAAGTGGCGGGCTCTCCAGACGACCCTATATAGGGAACATTCATTGTGTCTCTCTATCCCACTTCTGACACCAATTGTAATGACCACGCAACAGGCGTATCGGAAAAGAGTGAGCACTTTAATGGACCTTGTACGGCCGGAGCCCACGCCAAAACTCAAAGATGAACGCAATGCAATCAGAAGCAAGAGAGAGAGACACAATTAATGTGCCCCGGTATATATAGCATTGTGCGGAGCCCGCCACTTTTGCCCACTCCGCAGGTACCACAATCCCCGCTATTTCTGAAACTCCCAGAGAGGCTGAAAAGGGTGGGACTGCCTTATATCAAACACTGAATAGCCCTAGTGCTCCAGCCGCTACGATATTTAAGATGCTTTAATCGTCTTGGATTAAAAGCTGTGATATTAACCGCGTCTCTTTCATGCTCAATGTAACTTATTTTCAATGTGTTTTTTTTTTTTTTTTTTTTTAATAATAATAATGATAATGAATAATAACAATCATAGTTTTACATGTGATGTGTAGTAAGGGTCGCCCCAGTCCTTGTTCCCACCTTTTCCAGGATTTTAAAAATTTCTTCGCCGAGTTACGGGGATGCACGATCTTCCTCTACGCAGACTCGAAGCACGACTCGGTAATAAGAGACGGACGTCGGTCATCGTGTTTTTAATCTGTAGTTTGTAATTAACATACATTCATCCACTTGTTATCCGATCAAAAATGTCTTTTCCATAGTTCAGATTTAATGCGATAACTTGTTCCATTCCCGCAGTACTCCGAGAAGGTGCATCTCCAGAACTTGAAGGCAATTACTCTCGATAAAGCGGGAATGCAAAGCAGCTCGCTGGTCTACATTCTGAGCCTACAAAATGAGGAAATCCATCTGAAGGTCAGATACAAAAGCCATCGGCCACCGAGGGGCTAAATCATTGAAAAAACCGTTATCGCTCTTAAGATTCAGTTACATTGTTTTATTCACAGATTGACAGTCAGGAGGCTGGCGAAGAGTGGAAGGGCTTTATTACGACTGTGGCCTATGTTAGTATGTTTCCTTTACGCGTATGTTTAGTACAGATTACTATAAATTTTTCATGCTTGACCTTAATCTGATTTCCTCCCTCATCTGATTTGTCCTGAGTAATTTAGGCCTACATCGAGTAGATTTGTGCTTTAAAGAATTCTTATTTATAACGTTTCTTTATGTGCTTTTGCTGTTGATTTCAGTCGCACTATTGCAGCGTTAATTATTACCACAGCCCTCAAAACACTGCCCACGAGCCACCAGCTGCACGTAATACTGGTTGTGTTTTACTAAACACGTGCAGTAACCATGGCGTTAGTGATTTGCTTTCCTTAGAAAAAGGAAGTGTGTTAAATATTCCAAGAAGGGACCCACGTCGTTCCAGCTCGAGATTCCCCGGGACCTGCAGCTGCTTCCCGGTCAGATGGTGAGGATACAAAACGTCCTGGAGCAGGAGATACAGAGGATCAACTCGTCCCACACCTCAGAGTACTTGGACCCGCTGTCCATCCCACAAACGATTCCCGATGAGGCTTACGAGGACGTCGTCATCCAAATGCCCCCGTGAGAGCGCTCTGCCCGCAGCCCGCCAGCTCCCGACCAGCTCGGAGTCCCCCACTCTACCGTTTGACGTGTCTCTGTCTGTGCCTCCTCTCCACCCCCCCAGCTGCTTTTATACCGTCTCCCGGGAGGAGGCAGAGATAATGCTGGACGACCACCCGGAGTATGGCAGCGTCATCCTGCGTCCGGCGACAGACGGCATCAATTACGCCGTCACCATAAGGCAGCTGTTCAACAGGTCTGGGCGCTTGTGTCATACCACACGGCTTAACATGGACACACACATGGACACCCACACACAAACCATACAGACACGTTAGTGCCGACAGCCACTTTCGCCCTGGTCCTGAATCACGTGCCACACTCAGTGACGGCATTTACTACCATTCAAACGACACATTTGTGTGGAGCCCCCTGCTGGCCACAAACAGTCACCACTTAATATTAGTTACTTAATTAGGAGATTGTGTTCTACAAACCATCCAGCTGCAATCTTCTGACTTTACGCTTGAAAAAATCTTATGGGGGAGGGGGGGCAAAGTGACTTTTTAAGTGGGCCCCAGAAACAATAGGCGTGTCCCTGGTCAAGTTATGTTTTGCATTGGGCACATGCACTGGGATGGCAGGAAGGAGCGGGTATTTAACCAGGAGACGAGAGCAAAAGCTGGTGTAGCAACAGGGGGTGAAATATAAACCAAAAACAATAAATCACAGTGAGGGGAAGAAGAGGGGGAGAAACGCAGAACCCGCTTTTGGATCAGAAATCACGGCAGCTGAGGGCTGGTTCTGCTCCACGTCATACCGTCCGAACCGAGGACTGCTGGATAGCGGAATTTTCCGGATAGTGGAAAACAGTTAATTGTAGAACGTCTTACCCTAATCCTTTTATACACACACCAACGATTATAGTACTGTTATTTTAGCACAGTGTAATGTCACTGCCGGATGAAGTCAGATATTCGATAAAACACAAGAAATTGCGTGGTTAATTACTGAAGACCACCAAAGGCGTGCGTGGGAACTGATGTTTGTTTTGTGGAATGATTTTTACTTTAGTTGTTTTTACTTAGTTTAGCATAAATTATTAAACGAATAATGTCATTATGTGTTGTTTTGAATTTTATGCTGCTATTCTACAGTCGTACTGGTCACTTGAATGGCGGATGCCAGAGCTGTTAATGTTCCTCCTGACACGTTTCGCCTTTTACGTTCCAGCACCCGTGTTGTGTCCCGCTTCTTGCCATAGTCATGAAAACACCTTGTGACCATCTGCCCCCCCCCCCCAAATTTCAGGAACTCGGTGATAAAACACTACAGGGTGCGCTCCCAGGACGGGAGCTTCGTGATCGAGCTGAACAGACCGGTGCGTGCGGAGCCCCGCCTCCTCGACCCCGCTCACCGCTCCTGTACGCCCGACCTGCCTGCGACTCACAGCCGCTGTTCTGTCTCCCATGTTGCTAGGTTACAGTTTCCAACCTCTATGACGTCGTGCAGTATTTCTTAACGGAAACCTCACACCGCCTGAAACCTTTCGTTCAGCCCCACAATTACGACAGTCTAATCGGTAGGACACCGTAAAATATCCCTCCGTTAGCCGAGAGAACATTCACATGAATACCTACGCGAAACGTCATGTGTGTTTCTTTCTATTTTGGCTCACCACTAAATTGCTTTATTATTACCCTGATTGGATTTACGACACGCAGCTGAAAATGAGACCTGTTTCCTCTAGTTCGGCCATCTGAGAGGATTATTTTCCCGAAGCGTCCCTCAGCAGCGACGGCATCGAAGGCCAGAGTCACGCCCGCGGTCCAGAGTCCGACCTCGCTGGCCGCCCAGCCTTCATCGCCCGGACGATCTCCTGTCCTGATACACACACAAGAGGATGAACCTGATTATATCATCCCAGACTTTATGTAGAAAGGTGAAGGGAGGGCATGAAGAGAGCAGGGCTGTGAAATCGACATAGTTTCATGTCTTTGTTCCCCATTTCTTATACAGTCTTCCTGGTTTATGATGATTAGCAAAGGATGTTACAGAAGAGGGGGCAATAGATGGAAAAGGCTGACCACTACCCTAGTCCCTCTCCTTGCTTCAGTACCCACCCCTGTCCTCACCCCTTCCTGCCTCCGTCCCTCTCCTGTAAATACAGTTTCATGTAGCCTGACTTACAAACACTCTCTATTATGGTATGAATAAGAACCTCTTTGTGAAGAAGGAGCAGTAGTAGGATAAAGTTAGAGGATATAGTGGATAATCTCTCAGCACTCCATACACACCATTCTTATGCCAAAAGCTTAGGCTCTTCAGCACAATTTTATCACACAGTAAACGTAGGAGAGTCATATGCTATATGTTTTAGACTCTATGAGTACAGTCTGCTTACAAAGAAATTAAGCTACGGTTCGCTGATTTCATCGGTGAAGCTCGCTCTGAAGCCCAGCTACAGCAAGCTGATAGACCGTTTGACTTATTCTGAAAATAATGAATAGCAATGAACAATCTGCAAGAGAGCTGAATGATTAATGGGGGATTAAATGCTGTGTTGGTTTGGACAGCCTCTTTTCATGGGTCTGCAGATACCTTTGTTAAGACAAGTCAGCTGACTCTGCTTGGAACAATCAACTGGTTTGGGACAAATAGGGCCAGCTGTGCAGATTCATGATTATTTTAATAATACAGGCAGCCCCCAGGTTATGAATGAGATCTGCTCAATGAGTCTGTATTTAAGTCAAATTTGTATGTATATTGTATCAAATTCGTATTGATACATAATACTAATAGTAATGCAGTAATAATAAAATTAACTACATACCCCTGTTTAATGAAACGCTGAAGTGTCACAATGTCATCGCGAGCGTCACAAAGTAGCGCCTGTGTTCATTATTCATTTTCATGTAGCATTGTATAAAACCTGAATTTTTACTGTAATTGGCTTTATGCCACCCTGTAAGTAGGAGGTGTCTGTAGGTCGGACGTTCTTAACTCGGGGGCTGCCTGTAATGTTTTGGTTTGTTTAAGTCCCGCTGTATGATGGCTTTGATGATTTGCCTGTTGTCAATAAATGATATAATTTGTGTGATGCTCCAAAGCAGTTCTTTATTTAACGCTGAAATTAATCTATTGTCCAAGTCTGTAGGTTCTTATGGATAATGCAGTCTGAGTATTATCAGAAAGATTTAAGGAAATAAGTACATAGAAGTGAACAAGACAAAGAGCACATTTAAATTGCAGGGGCCTGTATCACAAAGCCGGTTTTCTTACTTATAGCTGGATAGCTTGTCGAATTTAAGGTACCCCATTTTAAATGTACTTTATTTGTTCACTTACATTTAGCCTAGACTACCTTAAATCCGACAAGCTATGTGGCTAAGCAAGAAATCCTGCTCTGTGATACAGGCCCAAGGGGGCTCAGTGGAT
>JAODJU010000014.1:3594042-3616197 GCA_026776725.1 Gnathonemus echidnorhynchus
AGTACTGCAACTTATCGGATTTAAGGCAGTCTGCGCTACATGTAAATGAACGAAGATAAAGTCCATTTTAACTGGGGTACCTTAAATCCGACATGTTATCTGGCTATAAGAAATTCTGCTCTGTGATACGGGCCCTAGGGGGCTCAGTGGATAGTACTGCAACTTATCGGATTTAAGGCAGTCTGCGCTACATGTAAATGAACGAAGATAAAGTCCATTTTAACTGGGGAACCTTAAATCTTACATGTTATCTGGCTATAAGAAATCCTGCTCGGTGATACAGGCCCCCGCTTCTGGGTGTGGGTGCGGTCTCCCAAGTACGTCCTGGTGTCCCCCCCACAGCCCAAACACATCCCAATAATTGAGATGGTGTCTCTTAATTGCCCTGAGTGTGTATTTGCCCCATGACGGGCCACTTTAGTGTCCACCGTGTCCCCTGCCAGGGGGGTGGCTCCTTGCTCACTGTGACGTCGTAGAAGATGGGACATCCATCTACCTCTTACCCCTTTATCCTGCTCGTGATCACATGATGAACCCTATTCTAACATATCAGCGGCATAATATATTTAATATGGATAGGCCTGTATTTCTCATGCCACCTGATATATTCTGTGCAAACTGTGTAAAATTCTTACTTGAAGTCATCTAAGATCATTACTGGAAAACGACGCCCCCAACAGTGTAGCTAATGAGTCTTTATCTCCCATCAATTTTGCTGCAGATACAGACACCAATGAGGTTAAAAAGGACTGAAGTGGATTTTGTGTGGATACATCTCAGAAAATACCGCTGCTGTTTTAGCGACATGAAAATTATATACATTAACATGTTTAAATAAGGGGTCAAAACAGATGTGGATACGAGGTTCTGTATCTAAAGACAGAAGACATGCTTCGTCCAGGTATTTCTGGAATTAACTGACGTGATGGACAAAGGAGCCCACATGCGGTGATGTAGGAAGCCCACAGTAGGAATACCATTTACTGATTGGGAAATGTATGTATTATTGTAAGTGTAGTGCCCAGCAAGCTGTAGATTTATTAAAAAGACCAAAAGCAATTACGGCTCTCATGAAGATTGTGTGGCAAGAAGAATATTCCTGTGAGGAGCAGACTGTGAGTGACTTCCTGGTCTCAGTCACGTGGAATAGAGATCATAGTGGCAAGGGGAATATTCCAGTGAGGAGGAGACTGTGAGCGACTTCCTGGTCTCAATCACGCGGAATAGTGATTATAGTGGTAAGGGGAATATTCCTGTGAGGGGCAGACTGTGCGCGACTTCCTGGTCTCAGTCATGCTGAATAGGGATCATAGCGATAACGTTTGTTTCCTTTGCACAAAGGAGGAAATTATTTTCCTAGAATTGAGCCACAAAAGTTTTGCTTTCACGCCTGTGTGCCTGCAAATGCCTGTCTTTGTCTCAGTCTGATTTATGATTTATCCTGACCCTAAAACATAGATCCTTGCACAACCACCCCCCCAACCTTCTTTACAAATTTATTTACACAGGCATACATCTGTGTCAAAATGCATAGGGTATTTCATGTATTTCCAGCAAACAGTTTTAATGCCAATGTGCTCTCCAGTGTTTCCATTGACTTGCATGTGCTGGACAGTGCCGCTGGACCAACTGGTGTCAGAGAGTGACTTCATCATCGTGTCCTGCTCCCTGACCCCCGAGACCCAGGGACTGTGTAACAAGGCGTTTTTTAGCAAGATGAAGAAGACCGCAGTCTTTATTAACACCAGCAGGTGGCACCACAATCTGCTGTTAATCCTACTCCATTAAAGCTCATTGATCCTGAAGTCCTTTAGGTTTCCCTTGGGGGATGAACTAGCAGAGTATCTAACATCCGTGACTTTGCAGAGGTGCGGTGGTGAACCAGGAGGACCTGTACGAAGCCCTGTCCAGCGGGCAGATCGCAGCGGCCGGTCTGGACGTCACCACCCCCGAGCCCCTGCCCACCGATCACCCGCTGCTGACACTGAAAAACTGCCGTGAATTTCCTTAAAATCATAGCTTGTCTGTCCTGTACTCAAAGTATTTTAGAAATGCATTGTTTTGTTTGTATTTAAGCCTGTTTGTATTTAAACTAATATACATAAACATTCATTTATTTTACTTCCACGTAAAATACGTTTTGAAGCACTTCTCTTTTATCTTGTCGACACAAGTATGAGGAATCTTGTGATGAATGAAACTTTGCAACAATGGTTTATAATCCACACCGTGGAAACGGAAAGTCAAGTTTTGCAGCTCAATTAAGTTTGACATAGTCCGCTTATTCATTACTATAAGTCTTGACATTCAAGTACAAACAAGTCGGAGTGACTCCGCTGCAAGTGGCAACAGAGTAATAGCTTACCTAAAAGCAATATGTTAAAAATGTCTGTAAAATCAACAAATTTATTTGGCACAATGCGCGGAATATAAAACTGCTTTACACCTAGTCAGTTTTTTTCAATGCACATTCAAATACATTTGATTTAAAATGGTATTTGTCAATGTGTACCTTTTTGTATGATTTTCTCGAAGGTAAAATCAATTTAACTAACCGTTACACGATAGAGCATATAGTCTGTATTGAGGAAATGATCTGCCAGCAGTTTGCCAACAGTAGGCCTATATTAAATTCTGCTTTTCGATGTGGTATAAAAGACTATTGTCTCGCTACGTGACAATGAAAGAGGGGCAGATTACTTGAAATTTAAATGGAGAGCAAAACATGCATGTTCCTATATTCAGCTCTTGGACAAAGTAGGACTATTTAGTCCGGTTCAGTCCACATGCCTCAAAACACCTCTAAATTGTAATAGCGCTCATTAAGTCATTCACGTGCAACAAACCGGAAGAAGCCAGCGGCCTACCGATGCTGTTACTTTTTATAACCACGCGGTGGCGCTGTGGTCTAAAGTCCGGATGAAGGCGACGGGCTTTTGCGCAGCTGTAGGCTGGCCCCTCCTCTGTTATCTGGGAAGAACAGTGAAACAAGCCGGCCTTCTACCGTCTCTCGGTTTTCTCGGATAAACCTTCAGGCAGGCGGAGAGGCCACGATGCAGGGGGCGCAGAAGCTGATGAACGTCTTCGTGACGCGGCGGATACCGGGCGAAGGAATGAGGATCCTCAGCCAGTGTGGGACGTAAGCAGGTTTCTAACCCACTTTTAATCCTTAAGATCGCCGTGTGAGGCTTGCAACAGCAAATATTTGTTTATGGACATATTGCACGGATTTTCAGCCGCTGTTATTATTCCCGAGAACCACGACTGTGCTTCGTAACTTCCGTTCTTTATGCCTATTTCCGTGGCATTGGGTTCAAAGGTGTCAGAGGACGCACTGCAATAAAGTATAAACTTTTTCCACCAGTGCTTCTTCGGTAACATTGAATATGGGTATTATACAGACGTAGAAGCTTGCAGTCGCAATGTGCCACACAGCAGTTAATAATGGCCATTCATTTAGGTAGACCGGTAATCTGTAGCATCAGAAATAAAATGAAAATTTATTACAGCTTATCTCACAGATAAATGGTAACTCTCACATCAATCGATTATGTCGATAAATAACAGATGAATAGACTGATCGAGTTCTGTGCTCAGTGTTTTAAATGTCGGGGTTATTACGCAGAATGCCGCCTGCTCGGTTTTGTGACGATAATAATGGTGGGTACCTGTATTATTCACCCCTTGCACGTTGCTTACGGCCCTGTGTGCAGGTGTAAGGTGTCGCTCTGGGACTCCGACGAGCCCATTCCGCGCTCCGAGCTGCTGCAGAGAGTGTCCGGGGCGCACGGGCTGCTCTGCCTCTTATCTGAGCGCATCGACGCCGAAGTGCTGGACGCGGCAGGTGCCGACGCGGCCCCCAAAGCCTAATATCATCACGGAGGGTGTTAATCGCGCTGAAGAAAAAATCCATGGGAAATAATACTTTGTGGTTCTTGTTTTTAGGGCCAAACTTGAAGGTGATCAGCACATTATCAGTAGGGTTTGACCATCTAGCCATAGATGAAATCAAGAAACGGTAGGGATTCTATTTTTTTTTTTGTTTTTATTTGTTGTTATTTGCAGTCTTTGTAAAGCACTTTGAGCTGCATTCAGATGCATGAAAGGTGCTATACAAATAAAGCTATTATTATTATTTGATTTGCCTGCAGAAGGACATTATTTTCCCTGTATTCAGACACAGCAAATGATTGTGCTTTCGAGTTTGCCAAGGCACCGCTTATGGTGGTCTGTGCCGGTCTCCCCCTCTCCCTCCTGACAGAGGGATCCGCGTGGGCTACACCCCAGACGTCCTGACGGACGCTACGGCAGAGCTGACCGTGGCTCTGCTGCTGGCTACTGCTCGCCGCATCCCCGAGGGAGTGGAAGAGGTCAAAAAGTCAGTGCTTTAACCTCTGCTCCTTTACCCCTGCGAGCGTAGGCTAGGCGTGTGTCCGAAATCGCATGCTTACGCAGTAGGTACTGAACTTAGTCAGAAGCATACTGATTGACCGTTAATGCAGTGCGTACAATATGCATGCAGTGCGTACAGTATGCATGTACTCTGACACACTGCAGTTACCACCTTGCATATTACCGGAAACGGATGTTTTCCAATGACACAGCTTGACCTCCGAGAAAGTTAAAAACCAAAAAAAAAAAAATGCATATTCAAGTCCACTAATGTGACTGGATATTCATACTTAAATTTGAACAGAGACGGCACTTCTTCTGCTACCTTGACAGAAATTTCTGAGCATGTGACGTTCTCCACTGCTCCAGTGGTCTTGAGGGACAGCATAGCATCCATCGGTCGCACACTTCAGAATGTCACAGAAGGTAGTATGTCATCCGCATACTGGTGGCCTATTGTCGCATCCATACTGAGGATTCGGACATAGTGCTCACTTCACATACTGTATTTCACCTGCTACATAGCAAACAAGTATGCAATTTCGGACACACCCTAAGTCTCTTTGCCTTCAGAAGTCGTTATACAGGAAACCATCCCCACCATCTTGTAACTGTTTGTCCTGGTCGAGGTCACAGGTGGTCTGGGTGGTTGTCCTCTATAATAAGTGAAAATGTTTCACTTCTCCATGAGCGTTTCAGTAGTAAAATGGACACCCTTCTTGCAGCGGCGGGTGGAGAAGTTGGAAATCGCTGTGGCTGTGTGGCTATGGGCTGTCCGGCAGCACTGTCGGTGTCATCGGGCTTGGCCGTATCGGTAAAACCCGGCCTCTGTGTGTGTGTGTGTATATGTGTGTGTGTGTGTGTGGGGCTGGAGGGGGTCGTCTGTGAGAATCTGCTGGGAGGTTGTGTATACCGCCCCCTGCTGGATGGTTCAGGGTACTCCATCCAAGGCTTTGATGCTTGGTTGTTGACACGTACTATGAACTCTCTCAGGAATGGCCATCGCCCGCCGGCTGAAGCCCTTTGGGGTTGAAAAGCTGCTGTATTCAGGACGGACGGTCAAAGCGCAGGCTGCGGAGGTGGAGGGGGAGTTTGGTGAGGGCGGTGTGGATGTGCTGTGGTCTGAGGTCACCGAGGGTGGATATAGATGTCCTCTCCAGTGATTTGGGTACTTACTGAGTCCTCCTTCTGTTGGCTTGCATGTGCTGGACAGTGCCGCTGGACCAACTGGTGTCAGAGAGTGACTTCATCATCGTGTCCTGCTCCCTGACCCCCGAGACCCAGGGACTGTGTAACAAGGCGTTTTTTAGCAAGATGAAGAAGACCGCAGTCTTTATTAACACCAGCAGGTGGCACCACAATCTGCTGTTAATCCTACTCCATTAAAGCTCATTGATCCTGAAGTCCTTTAGGTTTCCCTTGGGGGATGAACTAGCAGAGTATCTAACATCCGTGACTTTGCAGAGGTGCGGTGGTGAACCAGGAGGACCTGTACGAAGCCCTGTCCAGCGGGCAGATCGCAGCGGCCGGTCTGGACGTCACCACCCCCGAGCCCCTGCCCACCGATCACCCACTGCTGACACTGAAGAACTGCGGTAAGTTTTCCTAGCATACGCCAACGTCACGCACTTATCCCTGTTGGCGTGTTTCCCCACCGTAAAGTAGCTATTTCCCATTAGCCTGCAGCGAACAGTGCTAACAGTTAGTTTCCGGATTGTTTTGCAGTGATCCTTCCTCATATTGGCAGCGCCACCTACTCCACAAGGGGCATCATGTCTGAGCTGGCTGCCAACAATCTGCTCGCTGGGCTGTCTGGGACAGCCATGCCAAAGGAGCTCATCCTTTAGGTTCACAGCAAGCTTCTGTTTGAAGGTTAAGGGGTTTTATCAACAACACAATGCACTGTGTCTCCATGTTGCTACACAGACATCTCACCGTAGATCTGTGAACTACGGAACTTGAATAAATTTTCTTGGAGAGAAATGAGAATAGGCACTAAACTTAAAACTGAGATTAACTCTAGAGTGTTAAAACACTAGTTTACATATCTTTCAGCCAGGGTTATCATTAAAGTAGACTAAAACTACAAGAAAACATTTCTGTAAAATGAGGTAAGATACAACAAAATACAGCAAATGAAAGCTATAAATACTGCTTCCAAAACACCTGATACTTTTCAGCAGAAGTAGTGATTTGTTTATCTTTAATAAATTCCTAATACCTAGAACGTTCTGCCCATTTTGAGGACATTAGTACACAATGTCCTACGTTCATCTAGGATTCTCTAAAGACGCATAAAATGTCAGATATTGAAATACAATTACTAAAACTAAAGGATATAAAAATAGTATATTAGAAATATATTAAAATCTTTTAATATTTCTAAAAAAACCACAGTAAAAACTAACTAAAACTAAACTAGATTTCAAATGAGAATTGAAAATGTAAACGTAAAATCTAAATTAGACACAATCAAAATGATAAAGACACTGCTTTCAGCATAAGGACGTTGTACTAAATTAACACTCCGAAACAACCATTTCACACTCCTCTTCATCTGCACTGTAAAAGGCCTGTTTTAGTTTGTTTTATGTTTAGTGTGACCTTGGATTTGTAGTATGACCTCATAAGTATCCGTTTACGCACTCCGGAGTCCCAGTAAACCATCGGCTTTCGGTGGCAGAGAAAACATTGATGGTCCTGCTGTTAGCATTTCTGACTTGCAGTATTACACACAACTGTCCCCAACGCGCGATTATGCTGTAACTGGTGCTGAGGTCTGTGAACCTCACTGAGCCAAATCCTCTCTTTCTTGTGCCTTATCTCTACCGCTCCCCCATGTGACCATGTGTCATGCTAATTAAAGGTGACCTCCTCTTCCTGACTCCACGTCTTACCAGTGGTCATGTGCTTGTTTAATGTGAACTATTGCTACGCTCCTTTTTTTTCATTGCTCAATAGTCCAGGTAATCCTTACACCAAATTGTGTCTTTTTGCATTGGCCTTGGATACAAGTGATTTTCGACCCACAGTCAATCCATCCATTTTCTATAACCACTTTTCCTATTCAGGGTCGTGGGGAGTCCTACCACAAATTATAATTCTGTGGGGGTTTTTTTAGATTTAGTCAAAGAGCTGCAAATTCAGTTCTGCAGTGATTTCTGAAGACATACATTTGAAGTGTTTTAACGACCATCTTTTAAGTCTCCATTTATCTTTCGCATATCTTCTCAAAACACTGTTCGGAGCATTACCCAAATACTGTTGCCATTTTACACAAATACCTGCTTATAAAGGCACAGGAACCCCTGCAGGTTTTGCAGTAAAAGTTGAGAATAAATGAGTGTCAATGCAGAAAACACGCAGCTGCGCAACACGAGTGCAAAAGCCTGAGAGGCGATTTAACAAGTACCTTGCTGAAGATCGCATGACTCAACAGCGGAGAGGTATGAACTGCGAAGGCGGGGGAGCCTTTTAATATTTATAAATGTATTTAGTGCAGTATTATTACTAATTATTTAAACATCTCATATCACCCTACAGTTTAGAATTAGCAGGATTAAACTCGGGTCTTAAAACTGGCAGATAAATATTTATCAGGAAAGGGGTTGTGTGTGCACACCATCTTTCTGCGTAACGCATACTAACACCGTATGGGCAAAGCATAGGAAACATCGAAAATACCTGCCATTATAACCCACCCCTCACCTTTGTTCCTGTCACGTCTTACATACTGATAACTCACGTACCATTTTAAAACAACTACAGTTAGCCGTAAGTTGATTGTTTAACACCTTCTACGTAGGAACACTTACCACAGTTATAAAAAGTACAAAAGCTCAGTTTGCCACAGTATGAACTGAATGATCCCAGATGGAAACGTTGGAAAACATCTTAGCTGACTTCATATAAGCTAATTTCACTCCCTTCAAAAACAAGGTAAATATCAAGTATCTTATTTAGCTAATAGCAACTAATTCTTATATGGCTTCTTATTCAAACATGAACTGTTACACAAATCATTACACTGATTTTTTTTTTCTTAAATCACACGAAAAGTTTAAACTTCTCATTTAATGCAATTAGTTGCGATGTATAGAGGTACATCTCTAACATTAATATTGCACAAGTGAAAGTGGAAAGTGTTCTGCACTTACAAATCCTAAAACATGTATCCAGGTGAGTCTGCAGTGGTCACAAATGTTTCAGTTAACTGGCAATTGGAAACTGCTTTGAAGTGAATGATCCCGCAGGTGCAAAGAGGTGGGGCTGGTGTCAGATAGCACACACCTGTTCACACGGACACACAGGGACTGCAGCACCGCCCCCCATAGGCGCTCGGCAGGAAATGCAAGCAAAGATGGTCATTCTGTTATGAGAGCTCCCTCAGATTTGCTTCCAGATTTATCTCCTGCGTTTTGCTCTGGTTTGTGGTTAGATTTGGAATTGAACACCCCAGACAGTACAAACAAGATGTCACCCCATCACCGGGAACATAAACACAGGATAGTTTAAAGACACCGATTGTCTTTGGACCCTCGCACGCACTTGGGGTGCAGAAACACAAAAATCGTTTATACATTATATCCCAAAGTCTAAAATGATTTCACAAAGGACAGGAATTAAATATCTGTACTTTCAGAATTCGGATTCCTCATTTTTCCCAGAAACCGGAGCAAAATACGGTTTGGCCCCTTAATCCTGACCTCTCACACATCGCCTGTGAATGATCAAAGAGCGAGAGAGTGAGAATGTTTAAGTGACGTCAGAAAGGTAGCAGGTGAATTACAGAAAGGCCACTAGTGACAGTGAAAATCCTAATCTGGCACTGGACGACATCATGGCTGACAAAGTCATGTGGCAGTTCTGACAGGCTCCGTTACGGCATCAGTACTACAAGGCGACACTAAATGCAAACTGTACTTCATGAAAAGGAGTTAAAATGTAAAAATTAACTCTGCGTGTGCTGCCAGTCTGCAACTGGCTCTCTCTCACAGCGCCTTGGTGTTCAGTGGTTTACTGCCAGGTGAGACGTAGGAGAGCTTCTCTGTCTGCTGTCAAATGCAGTCATGTCAGCCAGGCAGACTGAGCGCAGTGCATTGTGGGAAGAGGGAGAGTAAGATGGATTTGACAGGCAATTTAAAGGCACTTTTGTGGTCAGGACCAGAAGCCCCACAGTCAGAGGTGACCCAACATGTCCAAAGTGGCAGTGAACATATCATGGCAGAACCCCCCCCGCAGGGCACATGTAGCCAGACTATGGCACCATGGATCCAGCAGATCGCCCCCGACTCGAAGAGAAAGGCCCGCAAAGTTCCCGCTACCTGAGAAGGTTGGTAGTGATGTTGGAAAATCAGAGGATGGAGCACAGAATGCTGCCGTTGTTGTAGCAGCCGCTCTCCACCCTGGCGCTGATCCGGGTCGCCATGGCGATAGGACGCTTGCTGGGGGGGGCTGTAGGGGCGGTGCCCTGGCCCTCGAAGTGAGGACGTGGCGGGGGGTCCTCCAGGGCCCAGGCAGGCTGCACTTGGCCCTCGCTGGTGCCGACGTGGGACAGGAGCCAGAGGCAGACGGACAGTGTTGACATCACACTCTGTGCCATATTTTTACTAGAGGTAAACAAACTGGCGTGTGTGTGTGTTTGTGTGTGTGTGTGTGTGTGTGTGTGTGTGTCTGTCCTGAATGTACACCAGCAGTATCATTTATCGCTGTTGGACGTATTGGCACTATAGTTTGAACACTGGGAGTAAGAATTATGTTGTGGACACTATTTACCATAATCATAGGTTCTGTTTTTAAACACAATTTATACCACACTGTGTATACCATGTGTACTACTGTACAGATGCACATTTTCTAATGATTAATTTACAGAAATGTATATATTGTGAAGTGGTTTCTAGTACATTTGCACTGTTGTACATTCTTGGATCAGATTCCAGAACTGCATTTCATTATCTGTGTACTTTGTGCAAGGACAAGCTGAATCTAACATGAACATGAATGAAATATCGGAATCGAATCAGAATCAAATATGCAAATTTACACCAATTAAGCAGCTGAAAAGCCCATGTGTAGGGTCAGTGACGGCTTACCTCCTGCTGCCGTGGAAAAGCAAGGTGTTGTTAAGGAGCAGACAGTCGCTGTTGCCGGGGTCCTGGCGCACCAGCGGTTTGGTGCTTCCGGAACGTCCCTGGTACACCACGTTCTCCTGCACCAGCCCCTTCACGTTCTCTAGAACCAGGATGCCGCAGCCTTGGACAGGCTGAATGCGGTTCCTCAACACCTGAGGGTGGAGGGGGGTTGGGCTGTTGAGGAGGAGGGTGGGGCCAATATGTAGGCCCCACCCCCACAAAGACCACGCCCCCTCACCTTCAAGTCAGCCGGCTCCATCAGCCGCACGCCACAGCCGCGGTTCCCCACCACGTCGTTCTCCACGATGAGCCCGTCGCCGCGCGCGCTGATGCCATGGCCGCCGTTGTCATAGACACCGTTGCCGCGGAGCTCGGTACGGCAGCCGGCCGCCACCTGCACGCCGGTGTGCCCATTGGCGCAGATGCAGTTGGCGACCAGGCGGGAGAGCTGCGCGCTCTGCATGAGGGCCACGCCCGCCGCCCCGTTGCTGTGCACCGCATTGCCCACAAGATTCAGGGCCTCGCTGGTCTTCACGTACAGCCCGACCGCTGTGGGGATAGTGGAGGCGGATACACAAGGGCGCACACTGTCCTTATTGGGGCTCCACTAAAAAAAATGTAAAACTAAAATAGCTAACAAATAGAGTCCGATTGTGGCTAGCTAGCAGGTTAGCATAACATGCTGCTTCAGCATCTCCTAAATATAGACCGGCTCCTGTAGCTCAACAAGCAAGGAACCGCGTTAGCTATGCAAAGGTCGCGAGTTCGAATCCTAGGAAGCTTGTACAAATTGGAACCCTACTGTAAGTCACTATGAATAATAGTGTCCGGTAAAATTACTGCATTTATATAATATAGTGAAGTGACCATTTGTGGCCAACAGGGGGCGCCACACGAATGTATGGTTTGAATGCTGGTAAACACCACTGCTGGGGAGCACAGAGTACACTCAGAGAGCTTCAGCTTCTGAAATATCAGGTTTTCAACTTGTGGTACCAGATCGCATTGCTGCCCCCTTCACTCTCCCTGCCCCCCGCCCTCTTCATGCCCCCCCACCTCCATTGCAGCTGATGAGGTTGTTCTCCAGCAGAGCCACGCCCAGCGGCCGCCGGGATGTGTAGCGCTCGTCCTCGCTGTCCAGGTCGCTCTCCCAGGCCAGCATCTCTCCCTCCTCGTTGAAGTTCTCGTTGGCTCCTCCCCCACCACCCGCCGGCACCCCGCCGCCGGCCCCCTGGCCCGCGAGGTACCCATCCCCGGCGGCCTCACTGTCCTTCTGGCAGAAGACAGCGACGCCGTAGATACGGTTGTGGGTGATGTGGTTCTCTGAGAGCTGGGGCAGGCTGGAGGACATCACCCACACGCCACAGCCCCTGTTGCCTGCAGGGGGTGCCGGAGAAGCCGTGACAGTCAGTGAATCCTGGCTAGCCGGCAGACATTAAAACGGCGTGTCCGCAGAACGCTGGCGACATCGCTCACTCCGAACGGCACCATCAGCAACTCAAAATAGCCTTTGACCGACAAGTCTCAGGCTAAAAACAGGAAGCGTGTGCGCAAGAGACAGATGCTCGTAATTACATAACGTCTCGTCAGACAGGCGGACAAACAAACAAGGCAGCAGATGGCACGACGGACTGCAAATAAAGGACCAGACGTGCTGAGAACTCCGGAGACAGGTGCACTCACAGTAGATGTAGTTCCCCTCGATGAGGCCCCGCCCCCTCTCTCCCACCACCACGCCATCAGAGTAGCCGTAGCAAATAAAGTTGTTCCTAAGAACCGGGTCCCCGCCCTTCCGGATGTCGGCTCCGCCCCATTGGTTCTCACGGATGACATTGTCTGACCAAGATGGAAATAAAGCATGCAAGAAAAGTGAAAAAAAATGCTGAATTCTTTTGTCATTCATTTTGTGTAAGTACAGCAGTAACTAAATATAACCAGGGTAAATAATGTTCCCGACACGACGACCCAGACGCATCCTCCCCATGGAGGGAATTACAGCCTGAGTCGGGGAGGGGGGCGGTGTGCAGAGGAGGCGGGGCCTACCCACAATCAGGCCCTTGCCGTTCTCATTCACCGCAATGCCAGCCGCCTGGCCCTGGAAGATGTGGTTCCCACTGAAAAGCAGAGCAAACTCACAGTCAAAAAAAAAAAAGGGTCCATCCCCCGCGAAGAACACAGCGGGGCCGCTTCGTAAATCACCGTGTCCGTTCAGAATGGCACAATCGACAAAAGAAAAACCCAAGTCGGCTACGCCTGAGCAGGAAAACCAAATGCTAGCGGACAAGCACGCACCTCACCGCGGGGTTCCCGTTATACAGGATATAGATCCCTGCCTCTTTGTTTCCATAGATCTGGTTGCCACGGATAGAACCCTTCCCGTTTCCCAGGACGACGATGCCGGAACGCAGGCCGCTGTGGATTCTGTTGCACTGTGGTGCACGAACAAATGAGAGAGAGAGATTCTTCACGGGATCGAAGCACATGGATGCAAGGCGACTTGGCATGCCAGCTCAGACATTAAGCTGTCACTGAGGACGATTCGCTATGGCAACGAGACTCGTGCCTCGAAAGACCAGCGCTTAACTGTTAAGGACTCATAAGCTGAACATTAAAGGGTTTAACTTTAATAGACCAGTAACATAGGCATCAATATACATGCATAAGGCCCCCATTCATCCACCACGATGCACCCGGGGGGCAGGGGCACCACAAAGGGAGGGAAACTCACTACAATTCCCTAAAAAATTTGGAACATAATTGGATTGGTCTGGATTGGGGGCCCGAAATCTCTAGCGACATCCCAGAGGCCAATGTCTTACCAGTATGATGGGGTTGGCGCCCTTGCGGATGTCCACGCCGGCCTCGGCGTTGGAGTGGATGTTGTTCTCGGCGACGAGGCCTTGGGAGGCGAGGCGGAAGAACACGCCAGTCGCCCGGCACCCACGCACCTCGTTCCGTAGCATGATGATCTTGGGGGAGGGGGGGTGACAGTGGGTTACCATGTTGACAAAACGAGAAGTCTTGAAAAACCCCTGCCCCCACCCCCGACCGCCTGCCCACCCACCTTGGCATTCTGGATGCAGCGCACGGCGTAGGTCAGAGTGCGGAACACGTTAGCTTCCAGACGGGCCTGCCCGTGGTTGCACACCAGCACACCGCCCTTGCCGTCCCGGAAGAGGCAGCCGCGCAGCAGGCAGCCCTGCACGGATGTGACCAGTGCCCGAGCCTCCCCGTCTTCCTGCAGCTCCTGCTGGAGGGTGCTCAGTTCCGGTGGGGCAGGAGAGGACAGAGAGCGGGGGGCCCTTCCCAGGAGGTGCGACAGCCCGTGGGAACTGTGGGCAAGCCTGTAAGCTGGCCTGTAGAGGGCGCTGTCTCCCCCATCACGCTCCTCCACCTCCTCCTCGTCGCTTGCCTCACTCTCGCTGCAGTCGTCCTCGATGACAGTGCCCTCCCCGAGCACCTCCTCTTTCCCCTGGCCGCTCCGGTGCCCTGGGTCCCACCCCCCTTCTTTCTGGAACAGGGAGGGGGCAGCGGCCACTGGCCGGGAGCAAGGCTGGCTCTCCCCCCCACCCGGCTCGCCGCCAGCAGTGCAGGCCCGGGCCAGAGCGGCCAGGTGCCGGAAGGCCCAGTTGCGGTCAGAGACAGGTGGCCCGTCCACGGTGACCGAGGCACCGTCACTGCCGGAGAAGTCACAGCTATCCAGCAGACTGAGCGCCACACTCTGAAAGTGGGCGCCGCTTGCCTGGCCGAAGGAGCAGAACCGAGCCTGGCACGTGCCGGGTCCCCGGACTTGCAGTTGGCCCCCCTCCACATTGCAGTTATCCAGCTGCACATGGCCCGAGGATGTCTGCAACAACACCACCACCACCAGCACAAGAAACCATATTACTAAGGAAGATGTAAAAATGCAATGATCTTTATTTGTTTAGCGGATGTTTTTAACCAAAGCGATGTACAAAGCAGGGTCAGACAGGCCCTATAGTAACTGGGGGTTAAGAGCCTCGCTGATGGGCTCGATGGTGACATCACTCAGCCGACTCTGGGGTTGGGGTTTGAACCGGCAACCTTCTGAACAGAGGCACAGCATGCTAACCCTCTGAGCCTCACGCCGCTCCCTGGTTCATCCCTGTATCTCAGTAAAACGCTCGCATCCTGAACACGGGCTACAGGTCACACCACAAACAGCTGAATTTGCATTACAGAACACCAGGGAAGCATTAAAACTTGGCACAAAGAATTGGCCAGTTATCTACCTCTCAGTGTATTTGTGTTTAATATGTGTTCCTCAGTGGCTGGAACAAAATGCAGAATAAGATTTCCTTGCACAGTATAACTGAGTATGTGCTGTGAAAACTGATTCTCACTATTGCATGTGCAGCGCAGACATACGACAGCCTCCTGGCAACGCGCACCGACCTTGTAAATGACGGGCGAGAACCATGCAGGCATTAAGACCAGATTGCAGAGTCTGGCAGTGGGACACTGCTGCTCGATGCTGACCAGGAGAGCCACCTCACCCAGCCTGCCCCTGCCCACAATCTCCACGGGCAGCTTCAGAAGCAGCTCTGTCTGCTCCTCGTAGACGCCCGGGTGAAGCACGACGCGGTCGAAGGGCCCTGCCACTGACAGCGCCCCCCGCAGGCTCTCCAGCTCACAGCCAGCCCCCACGTGCCACACTCGGCGGTCTTTCCTGCGCCGGAACAGGTAGAGGCAGTTGGAGGCGTCCACCTCGGCCCCATTCTGGGTCCATGTGCGGCTGGCCAGGGCGTGCTGCTTCAGCGCCTCCCTCCAGGACTGGGGCTCCACATCCGGCCTGTTGGGCCAGTTGGGGTGCCGGCATTCAGGGCAGCGCAGGCACAGCTGCCGCCACAGCGTCTTGTCCAGGCTGAGGATGAGCTCGCGCCAGGCCCGGCACACCTGGCTGCAGCGGCCCAGGTCCGGCAGCGGCAGGTACCCCAGGATCACCCGCCACAGCTCCACGGGCAAGACTGCGTTATCCATCAGCGCGCGCCTGCTGCGAGCCGGGCAGCCTGTAGCCGGGAAAAGCAGAATGAAGCAAAAAAAACAAAATACAAACATCCGCATATTTAGCAGATGCGTTTTGTCCAAAGCGACGTACAAGTGAGAAAAATGGCAGATTACAAACATACAGGCTGTCAAGGAGTCAACTAGGCATAGGAGCATGTGGCTGGGCTGAGCTTCTGGTGAACGCTCAAGTGTCAACAGGATTAGAGCAGGAGCTAGACGACTTCTAACAAAGCAAGAACCTGATAAGACTATTCAAGGACCAAACCTGAGAGAAAACTACTAAAAATGCCATCAAATTTCCATACATTCATAACGATTCATAATTCATCGGGGCAACAGCTACATTCACACACTGTCATCTTCCCAAAGGAATACAAGTATGTCACAACAACAAAAAGATTTAAGCTTTACTGACAGTTACATTGTATTAAAATCAATGGTTACCCGTGTTGTTTATTTACAATGAGTATCACTGATACAATGAAGTACCACGCGTAAGTTTTTAAAGCACTAAAATTCAAGAAATAATTTCAACAGACTTGATGTTTTTTTTTCTTTGATATGTCTAACATAACCGTATAGGCCTATATGAGGTAGCAGATAAGCAGGTTTTCGGGGTCCAGCAAATAAATAGGGGAATGTTAATTTAATAAAGCAAAATGAAACAGCGAGCCCAGACAGCATCAGAGCCCCGAACTGGCCGCGGAACCCACCACAGTCTGGTACTGCAAACCTAAAAAGTTATTTAACCTTTCGATGAGTTAGTTTTACGGGTTTTGCATCGCGGAAATCGGACACGTGAGCTGCTGGTAACTTGATAACTAATCGTGCCGTGTTAATTTAACATGCAACAACGGATTAAAGTAAAGATATCACACTCACGGCTTCACGGTGTCCGACTCATGTTCCCCGGTCTCCCTTCCCTTCTCAACGCCCAGCGCGGATCCACTTGGGCAGCAAACCCAGCTTTCCGCTCCCCCTCCTTCCTCAGATCCCCTCTGCGCTTTGGGATCCTTCAGCCCCACGCATGAAACCCGAGGCGCCGAGAAGAAAACGCAGAGTTGCCCGGAAGAAGCAGCCTTGATGATAATGCAGATTAATAATGCAGATGTGCGCTTCGTTAGACGGCGTGATGCTGAAGCTGCAGACCCGGAGCCGTCAGCCGCGCGGCTCCCTTCCTCCGGACGCAGAGCCCCTTCCCCTAAGCCGTGCTGCTGCTGATGACTTTTGTCCTGCTTTCCCCATATGCAGCGGCTTGTCCTCCCGGTTTATCCCGGTGCAATCTTGCACGCCAAGCTGCCATGCTGTTGCTTTGCTTCTGCGTAACTATGACTGTGGGAATATCGCGGTGCACAGTATTTAATTCCGAGGAGACGCCGCAAGCTCCATCATACACGCTTTCAGGCGTCTGGTTCTTTCAGTTTTGCAGGCCCGACTGCCGGTAAAGATTATCTTAAAGCGAAATATTATGAATAACGGTGAAATATTGCCAATCCCCTGCTGGAAGGAAGAGAGTTGAGGGTAAATCGGCGGCGCGGTGGGGCGGAGCCCCGGCTTTCAGTACGCGGAGCCAGTGTCCGGGTAATAGGGGAGGAGTTTGGCCATTATTTATTTATTTACTCGGTCACATATCTCTTTACGGCCCCGTCATTGTCATAATCACGGAGTAAGCAATTCAGTGACTGACATAATCGTTTTAACGCATTGCAGTATATTAAAAACTCGCACTTTGGCATACATTTTTATATGTTAGCGATGATCCAGAATCCCTTAAGGGCCACATCCGAGGGCAAGGTACTGTACGCCACGGAGGGCTACGTTTCATCGCAGTTTTCTGCTAAAGTTGCGTTATTAATGGGACATTTAGGCATTCAACTTATTAGATATTTTAATTCCCATACCCCCTACTCCACCCATCAGCCTACCACTAGGAGAAGAGATTATTTCTGAAGAAATCAACCACCCAAAAATCCTGAAAGGAAGTACTGCAGACGCAGGCAACATTTCCAAATATTTTATTGAAAACACAATATCATTTCCATGTCAGAACTGTCCCAAGTCAGGCAGGACACACCAAACGATTTGATTTAATTTAAACCATCAATGCAGTAATGTAAATGTTGGTGCACGCGTGATCTCCTTCCCAGGTGCTCCATGGGCATTGAAGCATCTTCCTCCACAGCATCTCCAGATGAGAGAGTTGAAATAGTCAGTTACTTTGCTGGATTTCACACTTCGGAGATAAGTGACGGTGCTGGCCCTGTTCTCTAGGGCTTCTCCGGACGCCCAGAGGGGGGAGTCTGCTCATATCCGGGCGTCCAGAGGGGGGAGACAACTCATATGCTGTCCAACTTTCTGAGAACATATGGGGCTGAAAAAAAAAACACCAGATACTTAAGTTTTTAATCACTTACCCACATTGTCAGAAAAAATACTAATTTGTACCTTTGAGGGTACAACTACCTGTCCCTGGGGCTGTACCCTCAAGGGTCTGCCAGTTATACTGTAGCTGTAGGTAAATGTACCTTTTAGTCTAATTTAAATGGACTCTGAGGAACATTTTTGTACATTTGGGATCAGAACAGTACCAGGACTGCTGCACTCATTACTTTCCATATATTCCGGGATTTTCTCTCACAGTCAAAAGATACACAGTTAGCAGAGTTGGGTAATTCAGGTCCAGAGAGTAAAAGTCCAGACCGGGATTTTGTTTCAACCAAACATTTGAGTATCTGTGACTGAGACTCTTTATGGACTTTTACTCTCTGGGCCTGAATGACCCAACTCTAACAGTTAGGTGAACTGGTTTCTCTAAATTGCCCACAGTTGGATGCTTTTGTGCCCAGTGTTGGCACGTGCATCATTTTGCAGTGTTAACCGACTTTGTTCTTTCTGCCTAAAATTTAGCCACTCAACCAACACTGCACTGGATGGATGGATGGATGGATAATGGCCAAACAGTCGCCATTGTGATTTATGAAAATGTGCTATTTTCTTGCACATTTATTTTTAGAAAAACATAAAAGTTGAATGCCTGCAAGTCCTTAAGTTTTCTGAGAGCCTTTCAGTACATTGCACCGCCAATGTACTAAACCCAAAATACGCAACAGCCCTAAAATTATATGACATCAGCACACCTAAATCCGGTTCATAGCCTGGTTTTTATTCATATAAGACATAGACTGTAAAAGCACCGACGGAAGGAATAATATCGCCGGGCTAATCACCATGACCTCTCCCTATTACATTTCTAATGCAGTGACGTGCCCAGATCATTCTGTACATTTCAGGGTCGTTTTCCGGGGAGTATCTATTTCATGGTGCGCAACGGATACACCGCAATAAGCACAGCAAACATTGGATGCTATTTCGGCGTCCGTGGTATCACTGCAAAAGATTCGTAACAGTGAAACTGCTTAGCGGCCTGGACAGCAGAAAAACATACCAGCGGCATTAGACTTAAATGAAAAATAAATAAACGCTGGAAAGGCACCTTCATTTTACAGCCTGGCGGAAAGGGTGCGTGGGGAACTTTGCCTGTCTATACATATAAGATTGGCCGCGACCCTAAACAGGTAATTAATGGATGGATGAATGAATGAATGAATGAATGAATGAATGGTTTTGCATTTATGACCCTCAATCTTTTGCGTATTTCTGTATAAAGAGATGGTTATGCACTGCGGGATGCTGACGGGAACTCTGCTATAGAAATTTGCTTAGGTGGAATAAAGAAATTTAGTGAAACGTGATATACCATGCAGCCTCCGACGATACTTACTGATTCTGAGAAGAGCAACATAAACCAGGAAATTCCGCAGAGACGAAATGACATCTTGCCGCATCTTTTTCTTCATCTCCTCCGGGTCCATTTTTGGCCCAAGTCCTTCAATCTTGAACATTGTTCGACTGGAAATAAGCTCCCCTTGAGAATCGGGCTGTATGCGTTTCGGTCTCCGGCGGCGCGGACCTCGCCGTGTTCGTCAGCGTTCGACCTTCGTACCGCACGGAAGTCGTCCGACAGCTACGGGGCGCGCAGAGGTACAAACCGTACAACGAGACCGCAAACGCTTTGCGCGATTAACGCGTGCGGATGGACACGCAAGAGCCACGCATTTCGGTAGCCCGTTCCGCAGCACAGCATTCAGTTGTGGCGAAATATTTCCCAAGACTCGCTGTACAATATTACTCAAGAGGAATTCTACCCAGTAAGCATAATACCGACCCATCAACTTGAATTAAGGTCAGTCGCTTGCTCTAAACGTTGAAAAAACATAACATCACATTTAGCATATTGATTCATATCAATTATTTTGTGACGAAATGACACAAATTAACACAAAATATTGAAATAACATTCAAAAATCAGTTTGGTGACTAAAATATATTTGGTTCCTTCAGGGTAATTATGGAAACTCTCCAGCAGATGGCGACACATGCTTTTAAACTCATACAGATCCGAGTTTCCAGAACGTACTGATGTGTTACACTGTATCAGAATATACAACATAACACGTAAATATTTTTGTCGCATCGTAATATCCAAACACCTAGTCATTCTTTATTATATGTATATAGAGGTCTTTAATTGTTCTTGGGGGCGGGGTCGAGAAGGACTGAACAATGAGGAGTGCTGTGAGGGGGGAGAGAGGGAGAGACGCGACTGTTGTTCAGCACAAGAAAGAGTAGGGTCACTAGGAGGGGTGTATTTTGCTAACAGCGCTTAGGCGATCCGCATGTGCAGCGCACGCCCTCTGTCCCGGACTGTGCTCTCTGCTCTTCCGTCTGCTTTGCCCATCTTCATCTCACTACGCTTCTGACTGCTCTAATATAAAACACCGCTCCTTTCCACGCGCGAGGTGAGTTGGTCTGTCCATTCTGTACGCATTTTTTTTTCTTAAACGAAGTTTACAACAGATGGGATGATCACTGAAGATGCGCCGTCCTGTTAAGTGCAGGGCGTGCGGTAGCTGTTACGATAAACGAATAAAGCGTCAGATAGCCTAAATTGTATCCTGAAAATAATGTTACAGAATTCAAATTTAGTATTATCCAATTTTAAAAATTTTGAATTTGATTTTTATATAAACATCAACTTATTTCAGGTTCGAGTCTTCTTTGTGTATTTCCTAATTTTATGATAACGTCATTTTCCCATAAAATGATTTCTTGCCCTTATCTATTGTGCATCAGAAATTAGAATGAGCTCTAAAAATAATATTAAAACATTTGTATATATCGATTTAATTGCGCAAAATAGATTAGTGTAATTGTTTGCGAGGGACATTTGCAAATTATCATGTAATATTAGGTGAGTCGATAGAAATACAATCGATGTAGTTTATATAGGCTACGTCCAACGCTTTTCGGAATGGGAACAATATGCGGTCTGGGATATTAAAGCCTAGCCTATATCATCTGAAAAAGCATGCGAAAAAGAATACATTATTCTCCATGTATATAGTGCTTGACACTGCGTCTTAATTCCGTAGAGATATTATTATATGTCTTAAACTGAAATCAACAAAGGACAATGCCTCTGATGCGATCGAATTGGAAGTTGTGTCCCTTGAACCACGTGACAGCCGTCCTAGGCCAGCCGACGGTATCATGCGCTTTGGCTTAACTTGCTGGGCTGTGTTTGTCACACTGCTTCTGCAGAGCGCGTACACACACACACACACACACACACACACACACACAAAACCTATTTTTGGAACCTGTTCGATAACCAATGAATAAGAACATGTTACTACGGTCCGTTTGCGCATAATGATGGAAATATACCACATCCCTCGGTGGATTCAACTTAGGTTTCTGTCGCACACACGCACAGCGATGAAATCCGCCAACACACATATATGAAAAAAACCCGTCCTATGCGTAGTGAGTTGCAGTTTAAGGCACTGCTGCAGGACGGTGTTTAATGAGTGATATATGGGGCTGTATTTGCGCTGAGGGGTCAGCAGAAAAATTCAGCAGGCGGCAGGAGCTCTTCGGGAAGGGGGATGCTGATCTAACCCAAATACTCCTCTGCGGCGTCCAAAAAGAGGCGCAGAGGCGCGCGAGGCGGATTTGGTGTCCCGCTTGGATTTACAGCTGCTCTAAAAAAATTAAAGGCGCATCGATCCCACTCCTTACGTGCGCGGCAGGTGACGCGTTTGCGTTCCTCCGCACCGCTGTACCTGTAGTATGGAGTGTATAGCAGCCAGCTTTTATTCTATTCTTATGTATGGAATACGGATAAGGTGTGTTACTTCAACATCCTCATTACTTTGTCCAAATTCAGTGCCTACCAGCGTCTAATGTTAGAACAGAATGGTTGTACTTTTTGTACTTTCTTATTCACTGTGGTCCATTGTGCTCTCCACTACATTCTCAGAATAAAAGTAGCTTTGCTTGTTGCTCGAGCTGTACCTTACATTTCTGTACATTTTAAGGTACAAACAGCATTCATGTACCATCTTAAAAGGTACAATTCCCTACATTGGTAGATCTTTGAGGGTTCAGCCCCAGTGAGAAACAAAAGTACAAATTGGTAAGCTTTTTTTCTGAGAGTACATGTGAGGGGTAGTGGGGGGGGGGGGGGGGGGGGGGGGGG